>PVIY010021102.1:0-42955 GCA_004026745.1 Myrmecophaga tridactyla
AAATGTTCTAAGAAATGATGAATATGCAACTATGTGATAATATTAAGAATTACTGATTGTATATGTAGAATGGAATGATATATTAATGTTCTTTTGTTAAGTTTTTTAATTAATAAAAAAGTTTAAAAAAAAAAACCCAAGGATATTCTTTATGTGGATGAGAATGGTCCAGAAGAAATGGAGAATTCTTGATATGGGAAAAGGAAAGGATAATGCCAGAGTGTAGCCCTTGAGAAGGTGAGAGTGATGGGAGCCACAAAAGCAAAGTGTGAAGTCTCATAGGAAGAGAGATACATTCTTCATTTTAAGAGGGGAGGAGTAGAAAGTGGATGCTGTAGTAGAATTGTTTACAGATTTGGTGATGGAAGATGGGTGTGTGTCTGTTTGGATGGATCTTATTTTCTCCAAGAAACATGAAGTATTTTCATCACATCGTGAAAATAGGGAAAATTGAGGAGTAAATTATCTAGAAGAGTGGCAAACAATGGGGAAATGGAGGGAGATTGTTGGTGTTTTGAAGGCCTTTTTGGAGTATGTAGTCATGAATTTATCTGAAGTCAGTCAGCTTGCTCAGTGGTTAACAATGTCAAATGTTGTCAATCGTGTTTTTGTTGTTGTTGTTTGTTTCTTTTTTACCATGGTAGTTATATTTAGGGAGAGATAGACAAAGATGTGCTGATAGTGAGAAAATGGTGAAGTCCATAAAACGAAGTCTTGATAAGGTTCACAAATTTTTGCCAGTGAAAGTACTGAACAAGTAAGCTGGATAGATTAGAAGTGGTGATCAGAGAGTAAAATGAAAATTGAAATTTCAAAGGTGGGGCAATTTTGGGGATGATGCATAGGGCCTAAAGAATATATCCTTGGGGTGGGTGGCCAAGGTGGAATGAGCAGAGAGCATCAGCGATGGTGTTAGTGAGAGATGGCGAAGCCCATGTGGTGGTTGGTAATCCTATAAATGTTGAAGCTATTAGGAATGAAGACAGTAGTTTTTCTGGAACGGAAGACTATGCAGAAAGGATGGTAAAGACATTAGTAGATGGCAGCAAAGAAGAAGAAAATGAGGTAGTATATTCAGGTTGACTATTCATCAAGGGAGCAGGAACTGGGAACCCCTTCTCCCTAAAGGAACCCCCTCCTTTCCCTACCAAGAGGGCATCTGCCTCACCCAGTGAGAAATAAATTCTGGTCCTCTTCATCTACCACTACCATCTTTTCTGGTATCACCCTTCTGAATACCTCCCATACTCCAGTCAGAACAGCCTTCTTTCAGTTCCTTGAGGAGGCTGAACTCTTCTATCAAGGGACCTTGTCACATGCTGTTTCCTATAGCTTAAATTCTTTTCATACAAATGGTCCCTTCTCAACCTGAGCTTGGATATCATCTCTCAGATGCCTTCCCTTCCCTCTGCTCCAAATTTAAGATGTCTCCTCCCCTAGTACCTTGCTTCTTTACTTTGTGGTACCTAACACAAATTGAGAGGACATATTCAATAATTAGTTTGCTTACTATGTTAGGTCCATGAAAGTAGGACTTTTTCGCTATTGTATTCTTAAAAGCTGGCAGAATGCCCTGAAAATGGTAAGCAGCCCAGTAGAACAGTATGGCATAGTGGTTATGCATGCAGACTCCAGAGTAAGAGGGTTGGAGTTCAATTCCCAGCTCTACCAAAAATGTTTATGTGATCTTAGGAAAATCACTAAACCTCTCTGTGCCTCTATACTCTCCCACCCCAATCTGTAAAATAGTGAAAGTAGTAGTATTTATCCCCTAGAGTAGATGTGAGAATTAGAAATAACATATGCAATTGCAATGTCTAACAGAGTAGATGCTCAATAATTGTTTGCTAAAGAATACACTAAAGATTCACTGATACCTTTTATTGTGCATTGATTTGTTATAAAAAAGCTCTTCTAATCGTACAACCATATCATTTCTCTAGCAATCAGTAATTAAGCTTCTCCAATGTTTAGTTTCTTCAACTATAAAATAAGGGAACTGGGTATTGTGATTTCTACGGATTTTTCTGGTTCTAAAATCTTCAATTATATGACTGTAAGTAAATATTTTTCTATCTTGAATTGGTCAGAAAAGTATTCATCCTCAATTACTCAAAGCACAATGTGTGTGTGTGTGTATTTTAAACTTTATTCTTTATAAGAGTTGGAGGATAGTGGAATCACATTAAGAAGAATTTTTGAATTACAAATTACAGATGGCTTGTCCTCCTCCCCTGCTTCTTACTGTGGAACATGTAGGAAGTGGGTGTTGTAATTTAAAAATCTCCCTGGCTAAATCAAATGTCATCCTTCTGGCTTCCCCCTTGTTCACCTTCCACTACCTATACTATTTAGACCCTGGTTTAATAGATATTATGAAAGAAGAAATGCTTCACATTAGTACATGCATATAAACCAAATATACCAGCTATTCTTTTTGGACAATGCAATGACCATGACGATGTGCATGTATAATTATACCATTTATCCACCCTTCAAATCAGAATTGTTATTACTGTGGCTTGTTCAAAAATGATTCTATTCACAGCTCTTTGTAGCGTTATCTCTCTACTCCTTCGCACTTCTGTATCAAGTAGCATTTTATTATTACAAATTTCTAAAAAATTATACTTTAATAATGCTATGAAAGGATTTTAGTCATTTGAATTCCATTGTACTATTTCAGTGGAATTCTATTTAGATTTTCAAAGGCACCATCTTTTTGGTGAATATTGTAATTAATTTCAAATGAAAAAAATCCAGATTTCAAGTGTGAAATTTTGAATGAATATTTTATTCTCCTTTTTTGTCTGGCCTGCTTCAGCTCTTCTTTCACTTACCTCCAAACCCAGTGGAGGAAAGGGGGAGGTAGGTTCACCAAAAGCAGGAGGCATGGGAGTTGTATCAGTGTGGGGGATGCTTCAACTTAGTAACCAGCAGTTGGAAGTGTTTGTGGCTGGAAAGTCCTGAGATGAATTTCAGCTGCCTTGAAGGGAGCTGATTTGTTGGCTTTGGGAGTAACCATTGATCTGGATCACTTCATGGCTCTTCACACATCTGCCTTGGATAGACAGGCCTGGGGCACTTGCTCTCTGCAGTTGCAGCCAGGGAGTTTTCTAGTAGCTTGAGAAGAACTACTTCACAAAAGCAGCATAAGGAGAAGCATTCAATAAAAACTAAAATCTTTTCATTTTTCTTCTTGTAGTCTTAAAATTTTCAGGTATAATCAATTTTTTAAAGCATAAAATTTCCATTTCAGTCAGCACCTGTCCACAGAGGACTTACAGATTTTTTTTTTCTAATTTTTGTCTGCTAAAGCTTGCTCCTGCATTGCAAGGAGTTTGGAAAGGACAACCTCTTTCTAGATTGAGGCATATTTTTGCAAATTCTTGTTTACATTTGCTGTTTTCAGATGAACTGAAGCTCTAATTGCCTCATTAGCCAAATTCTCTCCTAAAAAAAAAAACTCTGAGTATTCTGATGATATCACTGAGCATTTGAAGTAGAAGAAAATAGATTCTGTGAAGCTTTGAATGGAAAAACCAGACAGTTTACCTGTTTCTTATTGCTGAGAAACTCAGGCAATTTACTTTATACAGGCTTAGTGAGAACACTTCAGAGGAGAACTTTATAAAAAGATAAAGATCTAGTTCTTGGATGACATCAAGAAAGCTTGTACTCAACTTTGTGGCTGTTGTAGGAACATAAAATCTTAATGCCCCTCAGCTGCAAAGCACAGAAACATCAGGGAATTTCTTCTCCATACAGACATCTTTTCTGAACAAGTTTCTTTTTTCCCTAACACAAATCTTCTAGTGAGAATAGGATAGGCACATGCAAGTATGAAACAAGCATGATCCTCCCAGAAATCACAGAGATAGCGTTCACTTTTGAGTGTGAATTTTAAGTATGTTTTTCAACTTCACAATATTTTATATATGCCTACTATGTCCAAGATATTGTGGGAATTAAGCATGAATAAGACAAAGACCTGGTCTTCTGGGAGTTCACAGTCTAATGGGGTGTTTTAGTTTCCTCGGCTGCTCAAGCAATTACCATGCGATAGTTCAGATTAAACAATGGGAATTTTTTTGCTCACTGTTTTGAGGCCAGGAAAATGTCCAAATCAGGGCATCATCAACATGATGCTTTCTCCCTGAAGACTGTGGTGTTCTAAGGCTGGCTGCTTCTGTCAAATGGCAAGGCACATGATGCTGTCTCTTGGTTTCTCCCTTCTCTGTCTGGTTCCATTTCAGTTTCTTGCTTCCTGGGGCTTTCTCTCTCTCTTTCTCAGTCTGAATTTCATGATGCTTATGAAGGACTCCAGTAATAGCATTAAGACCCGTCTTGAAAGAGGTGGGCAACAGCTTAACTAAAGAAGCCTCATCAAAAGGTCCTACATGCAATGGGTTCCAGCCACAGGAATGGATTAAATTGAATACGTTTTCTGGGGTACATGCAGTTTCAAACCACCACATGGGGACAGACTGAAATTTTCACACATGGCTTAGATTAGGGAGATAATGAAAAGGGATGTATTAGGGATAAGCATGAGGGGCTATGGACACATGGAGATGGACTGGGGGATCTTGAAGAGCTTCTTGAGCTGAGCTTGAAAGGTGTTTCCTGGCAAAATATATTCTGAAATACTTTCCATTAAATATTACATATCCTTACACATACATTGACGCTACCATTTAACCATTCATTTATTCATTGAACTATTGAAGACTCCTGACGGGCCAGTTATTGGTCCTCTCTGGTATGCACCCAATATTTATTCATTCATTCAATATTATTTGAGCATCTACCACATGCAATCACTATTCTAGACCTCTTACCACACTGTCTCTTGGAAGATTGTCAGCCATGGAAAACTGCTTCTGGCTATGGAGTCCAAATCAAACTTTCTCATTCTTCTAGTAATTCACAACCCAATATTGCTCAGCTGTTGACTCATGACTGCAAGTTTTCCAAGAGAAGAATTATTTTGAATTTAGTGGCGCAATAGTTTGAAAATGCTATTTTAATTTTTGGATTATAATACTGTTTAATTCTGCCAATCTTCATACTGATTTCAGTCTATGTCCTTACTACTGCAAGTGTGGGCTGCAGGCCAGCAACCCGAGTCACCTGGGAGCTTGTTAGAAGTGCAGTCTTGGCCCCACCCCATACCACAGACCTATTGATCAGAAATTGCATTTTAACAAGATTCCAGGATTTTATTTGTACATTAAAATTGGAGAAGCACATTGCTTTTCATGCTTTAGGATGCATGTGAATACATCTGAAGATCTTATTAATATGCAGATTTGAATTGCACGGTTGTGGGGAGAAGCCTGAGATTCTGCAGTTGTAAGAAGCTCCAAGTGATTCTTACATTGAAGTTGGGGTTGCTGACCATGTCTTGAGCAATCAGGATGCAAAGTAGTGTTTCTTCATAAAAATCCCCAAGAAGTCTGTTCAAAATACAAAAATCCAGGTACCGGATGAATCAGAATGTTCTGGGGAGTGACTTGGGAAAAGTGTTTTGATTTTTTAATTTAGTTTTTTTTTTTTTTAAATCCATCTTGTGATTCTTATCAGAAGTTTGGGACACTTTCTTAGGTCAGTCCACATTTTTTGCACCCTCACCTAATTGCCTCTGAATAGAATGTTTTCCCCAATGAACCCATTACCAGGGCTGTAAAAAAAACCTCCTATTTGAATTTTTCATGAATTCCTGCTCGCTTTGTCCTCCCAAAAAAGATTCCACCCGATGGAGGAAGGCAATGCTACACAAACCACTGACTGCTTGTTTTTCTTTTCTTTTGTGGTTCTTCTTGAAAAAAGGGAGAGATAAAGAATAGAAAATGACAAGAAAGGAAGAAAAGGCAATTGACAAATAACTCTTTCCCACTCCAGAGTTGAAACAGGCTACCATTTTCCTCACCACTCTTTTCAGCCTCTTGGTGAGAGCACATTTTAACCTCTTTTTTTTTTTTTAACTGCATTTTCCTGAATGTAAAGCCTTTCTCATGGGCTTCAAATCAGGCTGGTCAATGGAAATGAGGCAGCTCCAAGGCTGTTGGTCATTCTTCGGACGGCACCTACTTTATCCAGAGCAAGCACCCAGGAACGTTGTGGACGTTCTGAACAGTCTTATTCTTGACCAGCCCATCTAGCCTGTAGTCCATTGCAATGTATTTTGACCTAATTATTTGTGGTTATAAGAACATCATTTTTAGCTAATTTATTGATACGTCATTTTTTATTATTTTCAGTTCCAAATTCACACCTTTGCTTATAATGTTCTCCTTACTTAGATTGGCTTTTCCTCTTCCTTTATTTACCTGAATGGTCTACATCTTTCAGTATTAGCTTCTGTCTCAATCACTGAAGCCTCTCTTGGATGCTCCACTTCTCATCAATTCTCTTTTCTTTAACCACCACAGTGCTAAAATTTTTACTTCTTGTTTTTTTTACCATTAATCACATATGGTGAGGCATATGGGTGAGACAATGAAAGAAAGAATATATGTTTTAGAGTCAGAGATTGGATTTCAATTCCACCTCTATCATTTAGTTTGGCAGGGGATTTAATATCTGAGCCTCGGTTTCCCTATGTGAAAATGGGAATAATAATAATAATACTTACTAGTTTTGGGGGAATTAAATGAGATCACATATATAAAGAAGCTAGAACAGCAGGCATCCAGTAATTGATGTGTTGTTATTACTACTATCACTACCATGTATTATTACTCAATTGCTGCTTGTACATGTGTTTCTACCTATCTAATAAGAATGGAAAACAAACATGTTATTTGGCCCTGTTTTTCAGCTTCTTTCATTTCCCAAAATTGTGCAGGTCTTTGGACAGAGGGCTAAAAGTCCCATTTTGAGGTGAAATCCAGGAAGAAAGTTTTAAAGTTCCACCCTCCACACACAAACTACAGTATTACCAGCTGCAGCAGCATTTCCCAAATTGTATTCTATAGCGCCCCAATCTTGAGAAATGTATATTATAAAAAAGTTTTGGGGTATAAATTAATTTAGAAAATATTATCTGTAGCCTCTTCTTGGTAATGTTTGATATTAAAGTCTTGTAGTAAAGAAACCTATTAACTTAGTTTATTCAAGTATCTGCCCAATTTTTGGACTGTAACATTTTTAAAGTAATACCTATGTACAGTAGAACTTTGGCCAGTATAAAAACCCATTCACAAGAACTCCAGAAACAGCTATGGAACTGATTTTTGCTCTATTTTCACTAGGTTTGTGTTTAGCAGAGTACTAATCTAGGTTGTGTCATCCCAGGGAAAGCAGGGTGATAAATAATGACTGCATCAATGTTTACATTTACTGTCCTCTATATATTCCTACTCCATTGTAACATTTTATTTTGCTGAATTGTATCTGACTCAGGTGAGGTAGTCCCCAGCATATATCTAGACAAGCTGTTTGCAGAACTATGCCAGCTGCCAGCCATGTGTACATAAGTAAAAGACATATTACTATAAATAATAGACATATTTATAGCTCTATTTGTAGGAAGGCAGTTGAATCTCATGTGCTATGTGCTCACATCTCCATATGATCTCAAGTTGGTTCTGGGTTATTAATTATCTATATCCTGTTCATGGTTTTGGACTTCAGAAATCAAGGTTTTGAGTGCAATCCAACCATGGAAAGTTGGTAGCTTTTGTTGAACAACACCAATGGTGGTGGTGCTTCCTTATTTTAAGGGTACACTATGCTCTTGGGTCATAGCAGAGAATCAAGTCAACAAAGTTATTATGAATATGACTGAAAGGGAATAAAATATAGCTGTTGTGCTTAGAATACTTTGTGTCTAGGAGTCAATTTTGTTTAGTGTTAAAAAAGGAACTAGATTAGTTTAAAACACATTTCAGGCTTATTATCATTATAAGAGCAAAATGAGATTGAAAAAATAAATGAGAATATGCTGTTTAGTTTGGAGGACAGAAAGAGTTCTTTTAAAAAGAGATTGATATCTTAAAAGACAGAAACATGAAGGAAAAGTAGTGAACTGCTCTTAAAGAATTAATATGAGGTATTTAGATGCTACTATATTATGAAAAGCAACAGGTCCAGAAAGATCAAACAAAGGAACATAAATAAGATCTCAGAGAGAAAACTGGAAATGCTCTTCCTGCAGGAGCCTGGATTAAAGAATCCATGGAGAGAAGCATAAGGAAACATGCCTGGGAAATCTATGAAGTAAGTCTGAGAAATGGTAAAGAGAAAGTTACACACACTCTAAGGGAGGCAGAAAGGATGAACATAACATTGGATTCAGGCTTCAGTTGGATTGAGAATGAAACCCCACAGGTGGAATTATGCCACTCAGGTAGGTGAGGTTGGGCAGTTATTCACAGAACAAAAACACAATTCAAAAGCCTTCATTGGAATGTGGTTTATTTGACAGAACAGGACACAATAATGTTGCACAAGAACAAACCAGAGACCTGGGGTTCTCCTGAGGTCTATGTCTCTTCCCAGCTGAAGATTCCCAAGCCGGAGGTATCACTAGGAACACCCCAGAAAGAAAGACCCTTGTGAATTATATTCACCAGTAGGCACAAGTTTACCAACCCCTATAAAATCGTGTTTATACAATCATTTACTTAATGGTGAGTCAGCTCTGAACTAGGGCTCTGCTCTTTATTATGTATCATTTCCAAACAGCTGGGCACTTGCACCATGGCTTCACTTCCTGCTCTTTTGATGATCACTGGTGTATCATTAGGCATCTGTTCTATCACATTCATCTCTACTACCACACTTTATCCCATAGTTCTGGTCCTTAAATATCCCAATATTACCAATGGGATTCTTTAATGTTTAAATACCTATTGCCTGTAACAATTGGCTGAATGTCACCAGGTGGTGTCCTCTTGCTAAAATTATCTGAAGAGTCCATGTACTGTGTTCTACTTTGCCACCTTACTGTGTAAAAATAGAAAGCCTGCACTGCCAGCAATATTTTATTTAAAAACTATGCGTCTTATTCTCTTGTGGAAATTATTCCTGTACTTCTCCTCAGGATACCAGGGTGTTTTCTTCATTCAGTATAGTATTCAGCAAACTCTGTTTATTTTCTGTATCACTGAATCATAATTTTGAGCTTTTACCTTGGTACCTGGGATCAGAAAGAATACTAGAGATAGAATGACAATAGACTATGATTCAATCAATACTGAGTCACATTTATTAATATTTCCAACACATGTGCTATCTAAACATAACTCATAAATTGCAAACAGCAGAACTAGAATTCTCAGTATTGAAAGAATATAATAACATCCACAATTCTATTTGGAAATGAATAGATTTGATAATTCAATTTGTGTTATTAACTGGTATGTTAATATGGATGGATATTTACCTATGTACATGTTCAAATGCATTGTCGTTTGCTATGTAACTAGGCAGCTCCAATTTAGTGTCACACAGGGCATGACATTTTGACTACTTCCTGATACACAGAAGGGCAATAATTTAAACAGGCGGGTTTTAATGAATTTGCATGGCATTTACTATCATAAACCAAGCAGCAGTAACTTAAATTACATTCACTTTCTGATATATCAAGTGTTAGTGTTATGCAAAGATTTTAAAGTACCCATCAAAGGATCCTTTACTGAGGTACACAAAATATTTGGTCACAGAGCTCGAAGGAAGAAGTTCTTTGCCTTAGTGGAGAAAGGTTATGGTTGATATTTGTAATAATTTGTTCATGCTTCTCTATATCCATGCTCTTAGATAGTTACTTTTCACACTCACATTGGCTTGAACATGTGACTTCTTTTGGCCAATGAGACATTTGCAAATATGACCCAATGAGAGGCTTAATTGGGGCTTAAGCCTCTGCTGTTCTTTGAAATCCTGAGACAACAATTTGTGAAGAAGTCCAGCTAGCCACCTAGATTTGTGAGAGATCATATGCAACAAAACCCAACTATTCCAGTCCAGGCACGCTCCTCTGCTTCCTTACACTCATCCCCAGCCCAACCAGCTTGCCAATCAACAGACGTGTGAGAGAGGTCCTCCTAAACTGTACAGTCCCACCTGAGGTGGCCCAGGCTATAACAACAATCTGGACTAGAACTGCCCAGCCGGCCCACAGAATTGTGAGAAACGATAAATGTTGTTTCAAATTTGGGGAGATGTGTTCTGAAGAAAAGCTAAGCAATTCAAAAGCTGAAAGATCATGATTAAAAATACACACATTCATTACAACATTAAGGTCTGTTTAGGGCATCACATTATTCTTTGTATTTAAGCTTTTATCTATTAGTAACTCCTGGAATTCAACCTCTAACCAAATGTCCACCCAGTATCCCTTGGCCTCTCTGCCAAAATTCTTCCAGATTTTATGCTGTCATGCTGTTCAACCCGTATTTTTAGACCTGTGTTCCTCATTTTTCCTTTCCTTTTCTGAATCTAGACATAGTGTGTACAGGTATACATAAAAGAGCAATTGTGCTAATCAGTTCCTCTCTTCCCAAGAGAAAGTTGTGATGTTTAGGTTTATCAGCTGCAAAAAGCAACTTTTCTTGATAATTAGAACCATTGTTTACTTCTGTGACTCAGATACCTGATCAGACTATATTGGGGAAACATTGTGCTTTTTCTGTTGGCAATGGGAGGAATCTTCTTTCATGTTCCAGGAGCTACATGTCCAGCACATGAACAAGAACAGCCTGACCAGTGCTGAGCCTTGTGGCTTGGTTTGGTTATGTGAACTGTAGTTTTTATTGCAAATAAGTAAAATATTTGCAATGTGGTAATCATCTATCAGTATGGAATAACTAGGCAAATAAGTATAAAATTTGCAATGTAGTCGTCACCTATCAGTTGCCCTTGTGATTAGCTATAATCAACTACAAGATTTTCGAAAAACATTGCCCTCTCATGTTTTCAATTTTATTTTTAATAGTCCATTCTAGCATATTGCGGCTTGAGAATGGTATGGAATATATATACACCTCTAAAAGTATGGACTTATGCCTTTCTTACACAATTCTTATTTCTAAAATGTGATCCATTCAAAATTTCACTACAGATATCAGAATCATTGATTACGGCAGACAGCAGGGCTTCAAAATTATGATGTCTATAACCCTGAAGACAGGGCCAGCTATTACATCCCCAGAGTTGCTATCAAAATCCATAAAGATGAATATAGAGATTCCCTGCTTAGGTAATGGACTTCTCCAGGTAGGCTATATAAACTCCACTGCAATTCTCATTACGAAAATCAAGTAAGACTTTAGAATATTATGGATTTCTTTCCTAGTCAGTGGGAGTTGTCATCTTTTCACCCAGTTATATAAGCTCTTTTCACTTGGTTGATTTAAAATGTCACACCCCCATCTTGCTATGTTAACATTCTCAAAGAAGCCAAAGTATTGTCTGAATCATTATCTTTCCTTTCCCAAAGTTCATCATTGATGGGCTGAGGCATATGCCACAAATACTTAAAATTGTGTTCTATGTGCATTCTCTACAATAATCTTCCAAAGGTAGGTACATCAAAGTATTTTCCCTTTGAAAAGTCCAATCTTTTGCTTGTGAGTATCCAACCACTCCGTAATACTGGTTTTTAAGAGTCAGAAAAAATGTATACTTGCTTTCATTAGTTTGTAATAGCCCCATCAATTGTTATACGAATTAGATGTAGCTCCATGGAATGGGCAGATTGTTCCAGTCTTTCTTTTACCTTATTCACCTTATTATCTGGATGGTATACATCTGCTTATCATCTCTGTGATGTACCTTGATTGCATCAGTGCCATCAGTGAAGTTATTCTCCTATTTTTCCCAAATAAATGATTATATAGTGGAGCTTAATTTGCATATTTCTTAACAGTTATGTAGGAATCTGATCCTCAGTATGTCAGAAATAAGGTTTTGAATATAATATTCACTCTTTATTCTTTTTTAAATCCCCCTTCTATGTACCATTTCCAATTCAAGTGAGTAAATTTTTCTGTCTTGGAAAAATTGAGATTAGCTGAAGTACTAAAAAGAACTAATTATATAAGGTGAATAAAATGTAAAGTAAAAAGTAACTGATAGCTTGTGGGTTGAACATTGGGAGGCCATCCAGAATTATTATGTTGCTAAATAACGTTTTTTCATGGTAGTATGTCATTCTCCATGTCTGCCTATTTACAGATCCAAAATCATTCTGACTGTTTATCTCTACTACCTTGAGGCAATTGTCATGACCTCCTGTAAGCTGCTTCCAATGTTACCTGAACACATACCCTCAAAGGGATCTATTTTCTTTCGCATGTACCTAGGGCGATGACTGTTTGAGTGCATTAGGGCATCTTACAAAACAATTAATGTAACCAATTTTCTTTATTATTTGATAAATAGGATCTATAGTTTGGGTCAGATGGGGAATATGTTGCCTCCAAAAACTAAATTGACCTGCTAATTTTTTGTCTTCCTTCTTCCATGTAGGTGCTGCTAAATGCAGTATGTTTGCTTTCCCTCAAATTTGTATTCCCCCAAATTTTACTGTTTGGGCAGGCCCCAGAATTTTCTTTGGGGTCATGACCCACATATGTGATATTATAAAATCCTAGAACTTTTCTAATCTATATTGTGTTTTATCTCCTGATTGTCCTATCAGAATGTATCTATATAATGAAATGCAGGAAAGGCATATGTATATGAAATGCAGGAAAGGCATTTTCCTACTAGATTCTAGCAGGGAGTAGGGAAATTAAAGTAATTTGGGGGAAAGAGATTGCCAAGTTATATTGCTATCTGATCTGGCTTTAGCAATAGAAATGATGGAATAGGCATTTGTTAAGTCAATGACCACATACCTATGCCTTTTTCTTTTTCCAGTGTGAGCAACTAATTGCCTGCTATGTGACATGGTTGGTGCTATTTTGTCAAGTACATTTTTTAATACCTAATAATTCACCATCAACTTCCTACTCCTATTTTCCTTCTTCACTAGCTACAGTGGGTTGTTGAATGAGGACTGAATATGTTTTATTGCCCTACCCACCCTAGCTCTTTTTTGCTCCCTATTAATTGTAGAATTTCTTCTATATTCCTAAGAAATTTGTATCCATTAATTTGCATCACTCATTTTGATTTTGTTAATTTTAGAGGGACAAAGTGGAAATGCCCTTCAATAAACCTTTGTTACATTATTCAAACACTCATTAAGCATAAAAGCACGATCACATCTGACAATTTTAAAACATACAATGATTTCTGTCAGAGAAATACATAAATTTATGTTATGCAGTGACAATCACTGTGACCACATGAGAAAACCAAGTATCATCAAGCTCAAAGGGAATAGCGTGTTTTTTTCTTAAGATGATATATTACTCAAATCTGTTACTCCTATATTTTTATATCATTAATGTACTTAGGCTTACTTGACAAAATTAAGGTTTTGGCTTCCAGTCTCTAGTAATTCCATCCACCCAAACATTTTATTGGGGTCATAGGGCTTCTAGGTCTCCCCAACCTCCACCATCCCATCTCTTATGATATGAAATTATTAGATTGAGATTTTGATGGGAAGGGCGAAATTGGCATATATCCCATTTCATTTATGCTTCTGTGTTAGTTGGAGAAAAATAATATTCATTGTTTTGCATTCTTTACCAGAGCCTTCATGTCTTTACTTCTCTATCTTTTACCTTTTAAATGTAGAATTTGGTAACCAAATCGCTCCTTCCTAGTTTGGTGAATTTAGGCCATTTTGTTGCTCTTCTATGCTCCTTTCCCTCTGTTCCCTCTTTTATCTTTCTGACTTTGCTATCTGAATTTCATAGCCAGAGTTCCCTATGCTCTGTTCTTATTGTCATGTTTCAATCCATGCGGATATACTCCTTAG
Source organism: Myrmecophaga tridactyla (assembly GCA_004026745.1). Lineage (NCBI taxonomy): Eukaryota > Metazoa > Chordata > Mammalia > Pilosa > Myrmecophagidae > Myrmecophaga > Myrmecophaga tridactyla. The sequence continues at coordinate 13,886 of PVIY010021102.1, forward strand.
AAGCAGTTGCATAAGGTAATAGAGCTGTTTTCTAATCTACCCAAAGGCTCCTCTGATCAAATCAAGGAGCATACATTCTCTAGTAGTCTATATCTCTGGCTGCCAAAATACTCTTCACCAGCCTCCATTCTTATCTTGCTCTACTGCTCTACTTTAGGATTATATAATCGTTAGATCATAACTTGGCCTTTTAGAAGATTGATGATTTTTGCTACCATAGTCCATACCTTGGGTTCAATAGAAGAAGACTTCCTGCTACAGGTCAGATCCTGCATTCTTAGTTCAGTTTTTTTATAAAAGAGCTTTGGTGATTAGTTTTGTTTGCAACTGTTTGCTCTTGAATTTTATGTAATGTTTCTTGCAAAATTAGTCTTCTGCATAAGTTCCTTCAAAGAGTTAAATTTCCATAGATGTAACAACATATCACTTACAGTCAAGTTGGGTTGTTTAGGTTTTCCCCTTTGATTAGGCTGAAAAGTCAGCATGGGTAGGTAAACAATGGTAGGATAAACTATGGGATGGGAGAATACTAAGAATATGGCCAGTTCATCTATTGGACAAGGTGACATATACCCTGGAGTGATAATTACTAGAGTTATATACAATGGACAAAAGTACAACTTGGTATAGGCAGATCAGGAAAAGCTGATATTTTCTATATATGAAGAAAACAAGCAACCATTCTCTCTTCCACTGCTTCCATCCTCTCCTCAGCTGAACCCACCCCTTAATTTGGCCCTGAATGCATGTACCATCAACTATTTATTTATCTTTTTCTCTGGGCCTGGTTCCTGATACTTTATGGCCCCTAAAGCATCTAAAATATCAAGTACTGATCTAGATATCAAATGTCTGACCTATGCATCACTCACCTTTTCCCATTTCCATGCATCCATTTAGCCAATTGCTTAGGGTGAGCATTTAAATTTTGCCTATTCCATTGCCCAGAGCCAATAAGACCTCTGTCTGCAGTACATGATTTCTCCATCTGGTTATCCAGCAATATTCTCACCTTACTGACCCTGATCATCAGGGTTTCTTCCACTTAAGTAGTCATAATGAAAGATCAATTTAGAGCCTGCTTGCTGTGATAAAAATATAAGACAAAGCCACAATTTGAAGAATCTCGTATAGTGTAGCTTTTCTGACAGGAAAAAAATGTAATAATGTTGAGGCAACCCTCAAGGTTTTCTGAGGTTTGCTTTCTACTTCCAAACCAAAGCCTCCTCTCAACAGAGGTAGCTCTGAAACACCCCAAAAAAGGACCCTTCTGGCTAATATTAAGCAGCAGGCAAAGTACATGAACAGCTATGAAGTTATGTTTATATAATCATATACCTAGCAGTGATTCAGCTCTGAGCAAATGCTCTGAGTCTCTTATTATGTGGCATTTTTAATCCTTAGCAGCTCATCTTTAGATTACAATTGAAACCAAGTTATCTATTCTTACTAAACTGCTCTATTCCTACCACATCATTATCTCTTTGAACAATGTATGTGTAATTGGTATACGGAAGAAGCTGGGTGCAGGAAATTGTGATACTAAAGCAAATGTTTTCTTCTTATCATTCCCTTTTAAACTTGGTCACGGGTTTTGTTCATCCATACTCCTGGACAAAAAAGAAACAAACAAAAACAAAATAAAACAAAACAAAAACAAAAAACAAGGCAGGTCCTAGAGTGTTTCAGGACTCTTTGAAACAAAACAGGTTCATTTCAGTAATTAAAATGTCCATTTGAGCATAATGGTCAAGACTTCCAACCTCGTACAGCACACCTCCTCCAGCTTGGGCCGGAGCCAGGCTCAAAGCCTGTAAATGGGGGCAGTTGTGGAGTTGGCTTTTCTCTTTCAGCACTATTATCTCCCTTTCTCACTAGTTAGATGAGGTTTTTGACCTCTCTGGGGTTGAGCTAAGGGAGAGAAGGAATGATGAAAAGGTGTAGTTTTGTAAACTTTGGGAATGGCTATAGGGTTGTGGTGGTGTTCTGGGTCTTTTGAGATGTGGGGAGGCACGTTTGCTAGCTCTTTCTTCAGTGGGATGCTGGTGTGTGTATGTTTGTGACTACTTTCTAGGGGCCTTGGATTGTGGTGACATTGCTGTTGTTATTGCCTATTTTTCATCTACTTTGTCAGAAGCTTTCTCCAGCTCACCCACTGGATTTCTTGTGGGCCATCCCAAACAGATGTTCTCTGTTGGGCCTTATCCCTTTCAGGCAGAGGGAGGTACCATTTAAAATAAATGAGAGCTGCCTCCCCACCATAGGTTCTTTTTGCCATGAGAAATCTCAGGAATCCATCCCCCTCAGCAGAGAAAGTGCTCCTCCCTCCCAAAGAAGCCCTCTTCCTCTTTAGTGCCAGGCAGGGCAGTTCCAGCTATAGTTGCTCTGTTTTCGTTTCCTCTTGCCAGGAATCAGTCTCCATCCCCTCAAATGCCAGGGCTCAAGTTTTCTCAGTGGTTCTCTCAATGTCCCTTGCCCTGAAATGATGGGGAAGCATCTCTCTTGCCTCCTCCAGAGAGGTGTGAAGTACTGCACAGCCCACAGATAACCTTCCATAGCTGTCTTTCCTTCATGGCATCTCCAACATCACCTCATAAAATATCAAGTACTGATCTAGATATCAAATGTCTGACCTGTGTCATTAATGCTGGCAGCACCAGATTCACAGTCACTTCATCTGCCTAGCATCCATAGTCTAAGTCTTCCTACTAAGGAGTCCACAATATTATTTTTCTGGGCGTTTGAGCTCTGCCAAGATTCCTTAACACCAGGAAGAGACAAATTTAACATCCTGATACATCTGCATTTGATGGAGCCCAAATTCTATGTTTTATTGCTCCCATTATGGGGGACCTTATCAGAAAGAACCTCATGGAGGGTGTAAGAAAAATAAATGCTTATTTTGGGGAAAATAAAAGATAAGACAATGCTAAAATTTGGCAAGTAATTTTGGCCTTATAGGCAGTAAAGGAAAGAGGCCAATTTAAGAAGCAGATTCAAATGTTAAAAAACCAGCTGAGCCTACCCCAAAGGAGTAGGGATACATCAGAGGAAAACAGCAATAGAAAATACTTCACTATTGCAGACAATGTGATAGAATTAATGTCCTGGAATCATGGAGAATTCAACAGCTGAGAATTTCCAGATTCTTGGCAATACATATTAGAAAACATATTGGCTTATACTCAACCTTCAAAGACACAGCCTTTCAAGGCATTTGGCACATCTTCAGCTCAGGAGGCTGCCACGGGTGAAGCGTGGCTATCCTGCTGAGACAGGTGCGTGAATGAGGGAGAAGCCTGCCATAAGAAGCAGGTTTTAGAGGTCTAAAAGATTCAGGAAAAAGAGGTATTAGTCTTGAGACTTTGCTGTAGATGAGAAAATAGCAGAGTCAGGACTGTGTGGAACGTAAGGCTGCTACAAATGTGGGATGCTCTGATTGCGGTGACAGAGGTGGTATATCAGAACCCAGGTTCCTAAATAGAGCACACACTCAGTGTCGCATTTGTGTACCAGGAATGGAAGGCTCAAAGGGGAAGTGGAAACCCAGTGTTTCAAAATGTATTACAAGGAGAAGTAATCCTGGAGTAAGACCTTAAGTGCCTGGGGGTTCCACCACTGATAAATTCCTAAATTTTGCAGGACTAGAATGTCTCAAATGCCACTTGCAGAAAGAGAATGGCCCAGTGGAATTCTTCTACTCCACCCCACCATGGCCACAGTCATGAGGGAGCCCTAATCAATCCTTTGATGTGAGATCTCTCTTGGCTGAATTTAGTTCACAAGCCTTGGATTTATGACACCTGGCAGAGATGCATCACATCCAGCAAGCCTGGAAACTCTTTCGTGTTTCCTCTGGTGATTCTCAGATACCCCCAGATCATGCCTCTAGATGATACTGCAGGGACTCCATACATTCCAGTAGAAAGCTCGAGTACCTCTCCTGAAGGGACCACTAATTCTACAAGTACACTTTAATAAGACATTTTGCAGGAAAGAATTTCTTTGCTCCTTAACTCATAAGGATCTCTAATTTTGGACTTTAATTTTCATTTAGGAATCTACTAATGAGAGGTTTATATTTTATGTTGGGACAATATTTTACATTAACTGAGTTTTTCCTTGTTATATAGGTTTATTATATAGCCTCCATTGGAGGTGCTAATTGGATAGTACAGCTGGGTACATATTAAGACAGGAAAAAGGATGGAGGGTAAATTTTTAGCCTAGGGTGAAACATGGTCCCAGAGTTAATTTAAAGGTTCCAGTTCATTCTCTGGGTACAGACTAGAAATGCCATCACCAGTGTGAGAAGAATAAACAAATGAGCAATATTTGGGGAAAAAGTCTTCTGAAGGTAAAAAGAAGTGCTGCCCAGATTAAACTACTCTTCTCCTCTCCCCAGGAATCAGTCACAGCCCGGGTTGACCACAGGCTTGGTTGGTAAGCCAAATGGCTCAAGAGAGCAAAAGTTTAGAAAATGCAGAGGAAAAAACAGTTTCTCTTTTTCTCCTTGTTTCCATTGGTTTATAAATTGGGAACTTCCATCCTCTAGGAAATACTGGGGAATAGCTTCTGGCCCTTTTGCTGTACCCTTTAGTCACTCCTTTCCAAGGGAGAAACTCCCTTCCTCCTCTGTGAGGACAGCCCATTTCCAAGCTCTGCCCTTAGGTAGGGAGAACTCAGCCTTACAGAGATTAGTTTCCTTTTGAGGGGAAGGAGAGAAGCTTGCTTTTGGTTGTAAATCAAAGTCACATCTTTAATATAATCTTCAACAGCCAGCAGAAGGATGATATTTTGATGCTTATCTGATACCTTATTTATTTCTTATTTTGTCCAGAACCTGTAGGGGTTTGATTAATTATCACTTTTGGAAATCCCAGTTCTTCTGATCCTCATCAAAGGCTGGAACTTTCAACACCAGCCTCATGGTTGCAGGTGCAGACCTCTGCCCATCTCTTGGCTGGTCCCAACACTCGGCCACTTTTGATACTGGAGGCTGTGGTTATTTGGGGCAATGTACCCCAGAAAAACATGATCTTAAACTTAATCTATTCCTGTGGGTGTGAATCCATTGTAAGGAGGACCTTTTGATGAGATTATTAAGCTAAGTAGTGACCCAACACAATCAGTATGGATTTTAATCCTATTACTGGAGTCCTTTAAAAGCAGAATGAAACTCATACAGAGAGAAAGCCACATAAAGGAGCAGATAGAAGCTGAAAGTCAATGGGACCCCAAAGAGAAGAGGGAGGCCAGGAGAATGGCTATGTGAATTGCCATCTGACAGAAAAGCAAAGGACCAAGGATCACCAGCAGCCAGCCTCAGAACACTACAGTCTTCTGGGAAGAAGCTTCACCTTGATGATGCCTTGAGTTTGGACCTTTGTTAGCCTCTAACACTGAGAGCTAGTAAATCCCCATTGTTTCAGCCAATCCATTGTCTGGTTCCTCGAGCATCCAATAACATAAAATAAGTGGAATGATCTACATGAAGTATGTGAAAACAATTATTGGAAATTAAGACTTTTTGATGTTTTTCCAGGAAAGGGAATGCTCTGATTCTAGATGAATGGCTGTATTTATTGACACAAGAATGTGAAGAAACATTTTGGAGGAAATAAAAGAATGTGATATACATGCCTTCTGATATATGAAGCTCCATTTGCTTCAGGTCTGTGCCCATTAAACCATCTCTCTTTTGTTCTTCTCCGTGGTCCATCCTCTGGAATTTATTGTTATCCTACTTTCTAGCCATTTACCTTCATCACACCCAGGTGATTAGTCTTACCTACACCCTTGGGCACTGGTCTCTGCTATTAAAATAAATCATGAAAATTCAACTGAGGAAAATATATTGGCACTATTGTGCTGTTTATAATCTCTGCTGGCCAGACTCATTCCTTGGATTCTCATGCTGATGCTTAGTTCATCTTTTTCTGTTGCCTAAACTGTACATTCCTTTGTCTAGGTAGCTTCCCTGAGTTCTTGATCTACTGCATGCTGGTCTTCAAAAAGCACCATCTTACCAGATAAGAACCTAAAGGACAGAGCAGTGCAAACTGCTTTGGTGCATGTTTATGGGCACATGGATTTCTTATGGAGAAGCTGCTGGATATGCTAAAGTAAAGCCTGGGTATTCACAGTTTGCACTACTCTTTCTTTCAAAAAGATTATAAAGAAACTTACAGAAATGCATAAAACAATAAAAAACACAGAAAATCAGAAAAAAACGTGAAATAGGTTTGGAAAAATAAAATGAAAGCAGTGTTGAGGTTAGCATGCAAAATGCATGCTGAGGTCTGCCACACTTGCTAGACTTGGGCCATTGATTTGACTTTGAGTCTTCTAGCAACTGATGCAGAGAAGAAAACATAATATATAATTTGCTGTCCATGTGATAGAAACACATTTGCTCAAAAGAAATACCACTATTCTTGGTGTTTATTCTTATGGGGATATTGGCTATGTTTTCTTAATGAGCATTATTTAATGAACCATATCATCAATAATGTCTTCTTGGTGAGACAACAATGGGTGTCCCAGGGTTGTTTCTGCTAGCACTCATCAATATGGATAGCTGCCATGATTATTCAGCATAGTTCATTCATTAAGAGCAATCCTACAGGGATCGGACAATGTAGTCAAGCGACACAGCTCTCAGAATTTCCAAATTGATTCAGTACAGATTGAAGCCTACCATTTATGGGCTGCTTATCTAAAGTTTAGGCAATTCTTAAATAGGGCTTCTAACAGAGGAACTTTTGATAGTTACTTGGAGGCAGTGGGCCTGGGGTTATGGCTAACTTTCATGTTCCTGTAGGTGCAGACAGTCCACATTGTTGGTTAAATTCAGAATCTCATTTCCTAGCAGGTGAATTGGAAAGTAGGACTGGCATCTTCTTTTCAGATTCAGGGATCCTAATAAGGATCCTACTTCTTGATAGAAATGAGTCCGTGTAGTTCATGTGGGTAGGACAGTACTTTTGGTTTGCTCCAGCAGAGTGAAAAATTATTGATACAAAAAACAAAAGCCAAGCTGCAATAATTTTAGCTTGGAAATTTTCTGAAGTGGGTATTGGAAAAAAGCCAACTCAGCCATAAAAATAATTCAGTAAACATCCATGAAATATCTAGCTTTAAATATTATAACTTTCATTGAACTTTCCAAAGAAAACATTACAAAATGTATCCTAAAGAATCTCATGATTTTTCCTACTCCTATATGACTGAAAGATATAAAAAAATGAAGAGATTGGCTTTGGCTTTTGAATGGTTGCGATATCACCATCTTTCTCGTCGTAATTAGATCATGGCATTGTTTCTCACTATTTTTTATTTCCAACTTCTAATTGATTATACTAATCCTTTGTTTTTACTGAGTTATTTTAATCAAATTTTTATCTACTTAACATCATTATTCTTCCTACATAACTTAAAATATTATGTGATTTCCATCTCCCCAATTCCCTACCTCTCTAGTGGTAGTTTGAAGCTGTATGTACCCCAGAAAAGATCATGTCTTTTTAATCCATTCCTGTGGGTGTAGACCTATTGTGGATGAGACCTTTGCATTAGGTTATTTCAATTGAGATGTGACCAATCCCATTCAGAGGGGATCTTAATACTCCTACTGGAGTCTTTTATAAAAGGATGAAAGAGAGAAAAAAGCCCCAGAGAAGTTTAGAGAGAAAAGCCCCCAGAAGCTAATAGAGACAGAAGCTAAAATCGAGGACACACAGAAAACAGAGAGGAAGGTCCTGAAGCTAGAAGCTGAAAGCAATGAAACCTGGGAGAGAAAGATAAGCATACATTGCCACATGCGTCACCATGTGAGAAGTTGCTGAGGATCACTGGTAGCTGATCTTCAGGGAGAAGGTATAGTCCTGTTAATGCTTTAATTGGGACATTTTTCATGGCCTCAGAATTGTAAACATGTAAGTTAATAAATCTCCATTGCAAAAGCTGAGCTGTTTCTGGTATATAAATTCTGACAGCTTTACCAAACCCAAACATTCTCCCATATAAGTTACTCACTTTGAGATGCTTTGTGAGTCTTTTTCATCAGGAAAGCAGAACTTTCCTAGAAGACCCATAGAAGACTTTATCTATGCTACATTAGCCAGAACTGTATGTGACCATTCCTAACTGCGATGGTGATAGAAAGCGAGCATTTAACTTTTCCACCCTCTAGAGTGGAGGCAGACCAGCAAGATTGGAAATGGATGTTAGGATTAACAACTGAAATTGTCTTCTGCAACACCTTTCTATGCTATGCTAAGGAAAGATGGTGGTGGAAATAGAATTACAGAGAAAAGGAGGAGAATTGAGATATTTGCATCATAAAATGGATGGAGGTTGGAGCACACATGGAAAACACATTTGGCAGAGTTAAGGCAAAGTCAGGAGGAGTTGAAGGCAATAGTAATAACTAAGGAAAAAGTTCTACTTGTTCTATTTGCCTGCTAGTGTAGCCAGTTGCTATGCATTTCTTGATATCAGGCCAGTATCTTTGAAGAACTATTTCATCAGGAGACATAACTATAGCCCTTTTGCTCTGAACATTGAGAAGAAAAGTTTCAAATTTAGTATCTTGCCTTTGAATGAGGTATTGAATGGAAAATGTTTTGGAAAATAAAATCAAATCACAAATAAGAAGGGGGTAAAATGATCATGTAAGTTAAATAAATAGGTACAATAGTCACATCCATTCTCTTCTATTTAATAGTACAGATTTAATCAAGTAATTCATATTTTGTGATAATTATTACATAAAAACATTTTGCAAAAGAGAAAAAGTCACATTGTCATCATTTGAAACACATCTGTTCTTATCTCAGAAAGACATGCTTTCAGCAGCAAATAACAAATGCCTCATCTCTAACGACTTATAAAATAAGGAGGTTGATTTAACTTACAGAAGTGCCTAGATAGGGTGGGGTGCACACAGATTTCAGGGTCCCACTCTCCTTCTCTGAGAATATTTGGCTCCACCCTCTTTTGTGTGTTAGTGCCATCTGCAGCCTGGAAGCAAAACTACCAAAGTTCTAGACGTAACATACAAAATAAAGTTTACACAGAAATGCTTATTAATTAGATCAGTAGTTCTCAAAGTATGAGCAGGGACTGGCTGCATCAAACTCACCTGGGAATTTGTTAGGAATGAAATTCTCAGTCCCTTTCCCAGGCTCCCTGAATCAGCAACTCTGGGTGTGGGCCCAGCACTATGCCTTAACAAGCACTCCAGCTGTTCTTGGCTCACTAATGTTTGAGAACCTCTGGCTCAGACCAGTAGCTCTAAATCCTGGCTGCACACTAGAATCACCTAGGGAGCTTTAAACACCAGATGCCAGAACCCCACTCTAGATCTGTGAAAATTGGAGCTGGGAGAGTAGGATAGCTGAGCATTGGAAGTCCCAAACTTCCTGGGCCAAGAAAGTCTGGTTTAGATTAAGTATCTCAGGTTTAGACTAATCGTAACTTACTCCCTGGGCTGGGAATGGCCTAGGCCCAGACTTCCCTGAACAAAGTCATGATTTATTAGGAAGAATGATGGCTATGGGATAGGTCACCAAAAGCACCTTCTGCACATTTTCAATGGTTATAATTTCAGCACAGGTCCAAATCTATGTTCTTTTCTCTCTTAATATTATAAAATATTTTATGTGGTTACATAGTCTTATTTCATAATTATTGCTTTAATGTCTACAGAATAAATTGAATCATTTTAAAGTTGAAGTGCTTGTAATTTTTGCAATTTTAAGAAATGTTCATGAAGACTATGAGAGCTAGTGTTATATAAACTTAAAATTACCATAGAAACAGACTCTGCAAAGCTATGCTATCAGAAGCATAGCAGCCGTGCGTGTGATAGTATGTCAAACACGGGGAAAACACAGCTATTGGGAGCTGTGCTGATGTTTTTCTACTTTCCCTGATGACAGAACTTGTATGGAGATAATTCTAAGCAAAAAATCTGCAAAAAATTGCTCTCAACTGTACTCTATAATTAGTAGAGTACTAGTGCTTTCAGGTATGAGATGGAATTATCTTGATTCATGCTGGATAGCTAAATATTTGGTAGCTTAGTGCCAAATATTTCCCAGCTCTCTCCTGGCAATAGTCCCTTTAATTGGAAAGAAAACCATTTGAAATTTCAAACTATGGACATCTGTTAGGCTCCTATTAAGACATACATACAAGACAGTATGGTAGCGATTATGTAAGAAAAGAAAAAAATGATTGTGGTCCCATCTCTTGAAGAGTTTATACTATTGCTTTGAGATGCATCAATGCCTGTGAAAAGGTAGAAAACTGAAGGGGAAAAACATAACCAGCATGAGACAATGCATGTATTAAGTGGTTAATATCAACAATATGAATAGTAGGTGTTGGTGGAAAGCTTTGGATCAGAGTGATGTGGATTCTAAAAGATGGGCAGCATTTGGCTCTATCTGAAAGATGAGGAAGCAGCATAATAAGTAGGGGACAAGGCATATGCAGTGATGCAGAAGCATTTGAGAATGAAGGGGTATCCGAGTACTGGCTTGAAAAGTGTCAGATGTAGTCCACATTGGTTAAAACATTGGGTATTTTAGGCATGTTGGATATGAACTGGACACTTGGGGTATATGAGGTTGGAGATGAGGGCATGGGCCAGATCATGGAGGTGTTTTTAAGTCTTGTCATGACCATTAGCTTTCCTGTGCCTCAGTTTCTGTATCTATAAAATGGGGTTAAATAATAGGTACTGCAAAAGGTTTTTAGGAGGATGAAATGAGTTAATAAAAAGTGCACTACACATAGTAATTGCTCAGCAAATGTTTTGTTATAAGTTGTGTTAAGGTTGTTGTCTTACTAGCAATGGGAAACCCTTAACAAATTTCAAGCAGAAGATCTAAATTATCCAATTTTCACTTAAAAAAAATTTCCCTGGATACAGGGTAGAGAATGGATTGATGGCCAAGGAAGGAAAATGGGGGAGAGAGACGTTAGAAGGAATTTGAAATAATCTGGGTGAGAGATGGTGGTGATCTGTATTAGATAGTGGAAAATGCATTTGATGGCAATCAATAGTGTTTGACTATTTGAATATTTCTCCCAATTATCAAATGAGTAATTATTGAGATCTTATCATGGGTCAGGCATGGCTTTCTGTACTAGGGATACAATGGTAAGCAAGAGAGATAGAGAGATAAGGTTCTTTTCCATTTAGAGTTTAGATTTGGAAGAGAAGATAGATACGATATAGGCAAACAGATAAATGAAAGAACTACCAATCAGGATAAGAGTTATATAGGAAAACAAACAAACAAGGGAGGCACTAAGATAATAGCAAGTCAGGGATGGGGGTGGGGCTAGTTTTTGATACTGCTTTTAGGAGATGCTCATCTGAGGAGACAGGATTGAAATTGAAAACTAAGGAATGATAGGAGGAAGCTGTGTACGGGAAGAGTCAGAGGAAGAGTGGTCCAGGTTGGGAAAAGGCACTCACAGAGGCTAGAGCTTTGGGAGCAAGAGGGAGAGTGGTGTGAATACAGTGGGAGTGGTGGGCAGGGTCTCCTAAACCTGGAAAAGGAATGGATTTGACTTGATCTGCAGTGATGTTAAATAAAGAACAAATCCAGACTTGGAAAGGAGAAATTCTATTCAAAAGGATGATTGCAAAGGAAAAAGGGGCTACTGAAATAGAGGGAAGGAATGAATGCAGTAGGGAGCATGTTCTGACCATAAGGTCTGTAAGTACCTCAAGAGTTGAGCACAAAAGGCTTTACTTTTAAAGAGAGGGAAAATCTGGGTCTAGGGAGTGGGATGAAAGGGTGGTGTGATCAGAGAATATTGTATGCTGAAGCAACCTATTTCCTGGGAGGCACTCTTAAAAGTCAGGGGCCTGGTGGAAGGAGAGAAGCTTATCCAGAGTTTGCTTTGCTTGATCACTGAATAGGAAGTGGACAAGCAGTTAGCTAGCTAAGCATTTATGAGGGAAAGAAGAGGAATTTGGTCGGTCTGTACCTATCCTTGTCAGATGTAAATAAGGGGGCATCCGAAGTAAATATTATCTAAGCCATTTTTCAGAACACAAGTGGTAGATTTCTTAATCTTCCTTGTTTTCCAGGATCACAGGGCTTTAGTAAAATTTAACATCACCAATGGGAAGCCTTTGCAGTGTGCTGAGTAGGAAAGAAAGATTAAAGCTTCAATATGCTGTTGCAGTGTGGAGAAGAGACTGAGAAGCCAAACAGCTAAATGAAAAGCTGTGAATAAGGACAAGCTGTGGAAAAGGTATAAATGTGCTATGCCACTCAAAGCAAAGCATTGCATTGAATTTGTCCAATTCATATGGAGAAGGCTGTGTGTCTAGAATTAGGTTTGTTACCATATTACACCAACCTCTGATAACCCACATTCTAAAGGAGTTTTAATGGATAAATATTAGTGATATATATATCACTAATTGATATATAGTCTTTAAACCCGTATGTTACATTTTTCTGTTCTTTACAGATAGAAGAAAATGATAGATATTTTTATTTGTGTTTAAAATAAAATTCCTTCCTGAAATTTCAGATAATTTTATGTTGTCTCTTTTCTGCTCTTAAAATTTTTCTTTTAGTGTCTTGCATTTGAAAAACCATTCTAAACAGGCAAGTTCAATAAAATTAGCTGAACAGATAGCTGGATCTGAGAGCCCTAGAGTCCCAGAGGCATAAATACAGCTAGAGATCATCCTGTCCAAATTTCCACCTCAGGTTAAGGTCCTATTCCACAATCCTCCCCTCCCTCTGAGCCTACTGTGAACCTCCAGTCTCTGGACCTGTTCACCACGTGCTCACACAAACCGGCCCACAGGTAGGCAATATGAATTCTTCCTTCGATAGAGCCTTATATTGGTATTATTTCTGTTGTCTTTGAATTCCACACATTGGTTCTGAATTACCTTCTGGACTAGCAGAATATATGTCAAAATCATCTTTCTTCAAAATATTTTAAGATAGTGGATTGAGTTCCTGCTTTCCTCCACAAGTATTCCTTTTATCAAATCAAATCTTTTTTTTAATAAAATTTTCCATCGGATTATCTCATCAATGTATTCACTTTCTTCTATTCTAATATTTACTGGACTTCTGGCCTCTAAAACTCAACACAGCAGTTAAAAGTGTTAAGTAAAATAAAATGGTCACCTGTATTGAAGTGGGGGACCCTGCTTAGTTTGTTAATGCTGCTGGAAATGCAATATACCAGAAATGGGTTGGCTTTTATAAAGGGAATTTATTAAGATACAGGTTTATAGTTCTAAGGCCATAAACATGCCCAAATTAAAGCATCCAGTGAAAGATACCTTGACTCAAGAAAGGTCAGTCTGGGAAGGCACATGGCTGGCATCTGCTGGTCCTTTGGCTTCTGGTCTCAAACAGCTTCCACAGGGGCGTTTTCTTTCTGCATCTCCAAAGGTCTCTGTATGTGTCTATTCTGAAGCTTTTTCCAAAAATTCTCTCTTAAAGGACTCCAATTAGTGACCCACCTTGAATGGGAGGAGACATATCTCCATGGAAACCACCTAATTAAAAGTTTCCATCCACAATTGGGTGGGTCACATCTCCATGGAAACAACTTAATAAAAAAGATTCACTCAACAATATTGAATCAGGATTAAAGACCTTGGCTTTTCTTGGGTACACAACAGTTTCAAATCGGCACCCCTTTCTGGGAATAAGAAACAATTGACCTGCAAGGGCTTTCCAAGAAAATAGAACAATGAAACGTACCTTACAGAATCGCAGATAAGCAATATTTGGTGTTAAGCCAGTGCAGGTCCAAGATAGATAGCTTATCAGAATGGATGAGCATATACTATAGTGTACTGGTTTGAAACTGTGTACTCCAAAAAAGCCATGTTCCTTATTTATTTATTTTTTTAATTTGCATATGGGCAGGAGGCACCAGGGATCAAACTCCAGACCTCCAGCACAGCAGGTCGGAGCTCTGCCTGCTGAGCCACGGCAGCCGCCCAAAAGCCATGTTCTTTAATCTTCATTTGATATTGCTAGGTGAAATCTTTTTGATTAAGTTGTTTTCACGGAGATGTCATCCACCCAATTATGGGTGCAACCTGTTGATTAGGTGGTTTCCATGGAGATGTGTCTCTACTCATTCAAGATGGATTGCTTACTGGAGCCCTTTTGGAAAAAGACAGAGCCCACACATTGAGAGACCTTTGGTAATGTAGGAAGAAAACATCCTCGGGAGAGCAATTTGAGGAAGCCAGACGAGAAAGCTAGCAGATATCACCATGTGCCTTCCCAGCTGACAGAGGTGTCCAGAAGCCAAAAACCCCAGAAGACACCAGACACGTGTCTTCCTAGCTGACAGAGGTGCTCTGGACAGCATCAGCCGTTCTTGAGTGAATGTAAACTCTTTTTGGTGCCTTGATTTGGACATTTTCATGGCCTTAGAGCTGTAAACTTGCAATTTTAATAAATTCCCTTTTTAGAAGCCATTCTGTTTCTGGTATGTTACATTCTGGCAGCTTTAACAAACTAAAACAACACTAATCAGTGTATATGTGCTCACCACCTCGTAACAACCCTCCATGCATGTTACTCTGGTGGCTTTGTTTCTTTTGACAAAGAAACTAGGTTTGCACTATGGTTCACATGGACTTGTGAGTAACTGAAGTGTCTAATTTTCATTTGAATTAAGGACATTTTCTTCCAGCCTGCACTAGTATATTGAAAGTTTGTGTTCAAATTACATTTAGCTGCTATCATCATGTCATCTTTTTCTTCATCCATTCATTGGAAAAATAACAAAAAGCCATAGAAAAGAACATAGTTCTCTAGGATACAACTCTTGTGGCTTTGCAGTAGTTTGACATCAATCTGTTTATTGAGACTCTAATGATAAATATTAAGTGCTTATCAACTGTAAGATGCTCCAATAATTGCTTTGCACACAGCATTTATTGTAATCCTCATAACAACCCTATGAAGATGGTATTCCATTATTATTTCCTTTTTATAATGGAAAGAAATGACATTTAAAAACTAAGTAACCCTTAAGGGACTCTACCAATACTTTCTAATTATCAGCCCACTTGACAACATGGGGCGTGACTACCTGGGATGAGTCTGCCCTTGCACCGTGAGATCAACAACTTCTGGACAAAAAGGAGGAAAAGAAGTGCAATAAAATAAGGCACCAGTGGTGATGAGGGATCAAATGGAGTCAAGAGACTACTCTGGAGGTTACTCTTGGGCAAGCATCAGTTAGATAGTGCTAAGTGCCATGGTTTGCTAAACACCAACCAACATCACTCCTGTTGACTCTTAAGAATATTTAAGGCTCGAACTGAGACTCTATAAAGGTTTCATGCACTAGGTTTGCTTTCCTGGAACCTATAATTCCCAAAGGGATCCTGGGTTAGATAAACCCTGAAACCCAGAGGGACCAGGCTCTCCAAGATTATCAATTAATTACATCCCCTATCCCACTATCCTTTAGTGTTGACATCCCTTCTCAACATGAAAAAGTTAGAATGGGTATTTCCCAAAGACCCCTATAGATTGGGAGAAGGATCAAAGGAGAAGGAGGAGATAAAACAGAGAAAACAGGATTTAACAGGTGAGTATAACTACTGAATCACTACATTTATATTCCTTCTAGCCTCCAGTGTTTTGGAGTAGCTAGATGATGGAATGGTAGCCCATGACAAACTCTGAGATCTGTCCTATAACTACTTGTTGAAATGTGCCTTGAAAATTATTGCTTTTTTCTTTCTGTGCTTTGCATATATGCTGTATTTTACAATTAAAATAATTTTAAAAAACCCAAAACTAAGTAACTTGGTCAGTATTACCTGCTAAAGAGCTATGAAGCTAAGGTTACAACCCAGACAGTCTGATGACAGAGACCATGATCTTAAGCATGAAATATTCTTCTAGTTTAGCCAGCTAGTAATGTTATAATTCAAAACTTTTTCATTTGATCAAGGATGTAGTCCAGAATTTTGTCCAACATTGGCCTAAAATACATATTCAAATATTTGTTATTTATTTGATCTACTAATATTTTGCCTAATTTAAAAAAAAAGAAGAAAATATAAATTAATCTGCATGGGCAACATAGAGTTACTTTTCGCCTTTGTTATGATGGAAATATAGATGCTGCTTAATCACTTATTGATATGAATGAGATTGGCTTTGATTGGAGAAAGAGGATAAAGTGTTATTGTACTTTATGTTCCAATCAGAAATGGCGTTGGGATACTTACCTGGCAGGGGAGATACCATGATCACGAAGGTGGTTTTCCCAGGGCAAGGCTTATCCATTGCACTCCGGATGTGCTGACCCCTGCGATTTCCCCAAATGTGGGAAACTCGACTGCATAATTTGTGGTAGTGGGGGACTGCGTTCGCGCTCTCCCCTGTTAAAAAAAAAAAAAAAGAAATGGCGTTGGAGGTAAAAAGTAAAATTTCAATCAAGCTAATTGAGTATAATTAGAATTTATTTAAAGGATGCAATAAAAACAAATCTCATGACATTTGAAGAATAGATTTTAAATACAACTGGAGGTTTGAATTGGAAAGTCAGGTTGCCTGCACGCTGAACTGTGCCTCATGCCTCTTTCTCTCTTATTTTTGGCTTCCTTTTCCTGACTGAGTTTTTCTGTTTTGTTGCTCCTTTGTAATTTTAGCTGGTATGTTGTGCTGAATCCAGCACTGAGTCAACCCCTAATCTTCTGGGTTATGGTACATCATCAGCTGACTGTCTCTGTTCAAATCAGGAAGGGAACAGTCTTGCTCATCCTACCCTGTATAATTGATTGGTTTCCTCCTTCTTTGGTGTCCAATCAGCTGGGGCCACAGGGAGAGTCAAAGGCCCTTCAGGGGAGGCTAGACGAGGGAAATAATTTCAAATAAGGGGGTTCAAGCTAGGAGGTGAGTCAGGTCTAATACAATTAGAGATGACTCATTGCAGTTACCTGTTTTCTTTGATAGGAGTACCCCCTTTTACTAATTAAAAAAAAAGCCCTCATTTGGATGATAAATTATACTGACCCTAAGTACAACCTACTTAAAAGTTTTGAGAGGGATTGATCACCTGTGTGACCTAGCATAGAATACATCTAGCTGAGAATACTAATGACTGTGGTTATCAGGTACATGTTCATGAGGTCTTTTAAAACTCTCTCCAGGGCTTCTCTGTATTCTTGGAAAGGTAGGAGAAAGAAAAACTGCATAGAATTTTAAAAAAGAAAAAAAGTAGTCCCTATGTTATAACCTACAGGAGTTTTATTACATTTTGTTTGGGGCTTGTTTTAGTTTGCTAAAGCTGCCAGAATGTAATATACCAGAAATGGGTTGGCTTTTACAATGGGGCTTTATTAGTTTACAAATTTACAGTTCTAAGGCCATGAAAATATCCCAATTAAGCGATCAAGAGGAAGATAACTTTTCTGAAAAAAGATGTCGGCATCCGGGGTTTTTCTTTCACATGGGAGGGCACACGTTCCAAAGAGAAGAGATGGAGTCCTTTTTGTCTGTGAGCTCTCTCCAAAAGTCTCTGGATGTATTTTTCTCTGTGTATTTCTCTCTTTATCTTCAAAAAGGATTCCAGTAAAGGATTAAGGCCTACCTTGAATGGGCTAGATCACATCTCAATTGAAACAACCTAATCAAAAAGTCCCATCCATAATAGATCTGCCCCCACAGGAATGGATTAAGAGAACATGGCTTTTTCTGGGGTACATTACAGCTTTAAACAAGCACAGGATTAAATAAGGATTAGTTCTTAAAAACAAAAACCAAAAAACAAAGCCCATAAAGCAGTCCAGAAATTTTCTGCAGCTGATCTTCCTTTCATTAATTCACGCTAGCTATATGTCAATAAATATAAAAGTAAATTTCTTGCTGGCTTAATTTACCTGCTAATTAAATTGCCCTTAGTTTTTGTCCTCCAATATTTGAGCCAAGGCGACATTTAATGACAATAACTCTATCTTCATTTAATTGTCCTTCCATAAGGTAATTAACATGTAAATAATTGGCTTTTATATCTGTTTAACCCAAACAATGCTTTTTTAAACTTTCCTTCTTTGGTATAGTTATTCTTTTAGCATCCTTTAATTAATTCCTAGCAATCAGTTCCAGTATTAAAGTTGTTGTTTTTTTTAGCTTTTTAGGTTTACTAAACTTGAAGGTTTTAGGTTAAAAAAGAGAAAAAAAGGGAATTGATTCTACTCACCATATTGATCCTGTTCTGAGGCAACAAACACTTGTCAAGAGATAACTGAAGAAACACACTAGTGATGACAACTCTGCTATTTTCAAGGATAAATATTTGAATGGTAAACATGAATCTTTTCATGTTGTTATGTTTCTTTTATGGCATTCTTTAAATAAGTCATAGATGATCATGTGGAGAGAAGAAAATGAAGGTCAGATTCAGATTTGATTGTTAGGAGTTTGGAATTTGGTTGCTCAATTTTAACCCTGTACATGGATATTATTTAAAAGTCCATTTGGGAAAAATCTATAAAAGCTTTGAAGATATGAGTACTGTAAACAATAATTTTGATAATTTGCTTAATACAAGCCAAGTGATGAAAGTGACAAGAGTGTTCCAAAGTGAAAGGATGAAAAAAAGTTATGGAAAAGTGCTAGTTTCCAAGTGTGATGAGCCCTACAGATAGAGTTAGCAATTTATCAAATACCATTGTAACATCCAATTAACCAAATGGGGCTTTTCTACAGTCTGTCCTACAATCTGTGTCAAAATTTCTTTTCCTATGTCTATAAAATTTTTCACTGTATGATACTGTAGTGATTGAATGAACACTAGGACTCTACTACTTACCAACTTACTAGCTGTATAAACTTGGGCATGTTCTTTAACTTTTTTTTGCCTCAGTTTCCTCACCTGCAAAATGGACATGATAATTATAACTTACCCTCTGGGTTTGTCATAAGGAATAAATAAAGTAATATTAGTCTGAATCATATGAAATTCCATTTTTCTAGGAAATGGCCAAATATTGGTAGTTTCATATGGTTCAATCTATACAAGTAAAATGTTTAAGATGGTGCCTGGCACATTAAGTGCCTCAAAAAAGCATTCAATATTATTTATTGAATATCTGTAATATTTCAACCACTATGTTGAGAATAAAATGATCCCCAAAACATTGATCCTTGTTTTCAAGGAACATACAGACTAGAGGGGAAGACAGTTGTTATAAATAGTCTCACAAATAAATATAAAATTACTGTGATGAATGCTAAGGAGGTGTAGGTGCCACATTACCTTTGTGGTAGTTTACATAAAAATTATTCAGTGTGAACAGGTAAATGCATATGTGTAAGTTATTTTTAATCTATACCTTAAAAGTGGTGAGTCAGCCTTTGAAATACCCTTAACCAGAACCCACCATTCAGACGCAGTACTCCAACATTTAAAACTATATTAATCTAAAGCTACACCAGAGGATTTCTAAATGAGCATGTGTATATCAGAAATAATTTTTCATTGATTTAAAGAGTGTTCATAATAGCTGACTGACTAGGAAGACTGATGAGTCCCACCACGTTTATATCAATAAGGCATGAGAGGGCGGGCCACGGTGGCTCAGCAGGCAAGAATGCTTGCCTGCCATGCCAGAAGACCCAGGTTCGATTCCCGGTGCCTGCCCATGTAAAAAAATAAATAAATATAAATAAATAAATAAATAAGGCATGATAGTGCAGCAAGCCCAACAGTTTAAAAGCATCTGAGCAGTGTTCAAGGTCCAGAGCACCATTGGCTGTTATTTCTAAGTTCTCCGTCCTTCCTGGTTCCTGACCTAACTACTTCTACAATCAGAAAATCTTGCACGGTTCTTTCATGAAAGATGTTGGAGAACTTGAGAACAGAGAGTGGGACCTCACCGAACTTATAAGAACATATTTTACGACCTCTTTGTGCCTTCTTGATTATAAATATATATTTGGAGGGATGAGGTACACAACTCGCTTTCATTGCAACACGTCCCTGGTATTTGGAAAGTGGTTATGAAGCTACCACTTCCCTCTCATTCCTTATAAAGAGAACCTGACAATTGCTGAAGGACCAGCTTGGCTGAGGTCAATTCTCAATGGGGAAGTTGGGGAGGTGTGGTACTATGAGAAGACATTGAAGAGGGAATTGGCCTAGTCAGAATATTCAGGAAAGCTTCTCAGAGGGAGGGATGATTAAGATAAATTTGCCAAAATTTATTTAATGATTTCTCCTCTTAAGGGCATTTAGGTTGTTTATCTTCTCTCCTTTTACTTCGCCTCTTCCTTTTCCTCCTTCTTTTGAAAAATTATATAATAAATATTTATATACATATTCATACATACAAATATCCTTCTATAAAATATACTTTACAGTTCCCATCTAAAAAAAAGTTTGCTATCTATACCCATCTACCTACAATTCTGTTTCTCTGAACCTTATTCACAGCATAATTTCTTGCAGGGATGTGGCCAGAGTAACTCACGTGTCTAGGACACTTTGCAATACTACCATTAGATACTAGTATAAAATTTCTCTCCCTATGAGGATTTCTTTCTAAAAATCTAGGTTCCATATATACTGCATTGAGGAATTTTAAAAAATCATGGCAAATCCAGGTTATGAATAAGATGAAATTTTTCCTTCTCCAGTTTGATGTGCTGACCATTCCCATACAGAGTCAATCATGGCTTATTGCTAAAACACCAAGGACGACGATGATTCCCCAACTCAGTCCCTTCAGCTAGTGGGTATCTTCAAAGTTAATAGCCACAATGTATCTTAATTTTGGTGAGAGTTCTTATTTTTAAAATAAGAGCTTCTAATTTAAAGAGTTCTTATTTTTTTAAAAAAGAGCTTTTATTTATAAACACACATTTCCCTAAGTTGCAAGCCCATGTGTTGGAGGTCTATTTTTTTTTTTGTCTTAATGACTATACCTTCAATCTGTGAGTTGGCAATTCTGATTATGTAATTTACATTTTTAGTCACTCAGAGTATTTTATATTTACCGGGAAAATTCAGCATCTTTGTTCTGAAATTCAACAAAGCAGTGGCTAATTATGTCAAGTGGTAAGAGAAATCTAAGCAAAATCCAAAATCTCAGTAAAGTCTAAGAAAATCCCAATTTTGCCTAGATCTATTTTCCTATCCATATCATAAACTTGTGGTGACCCTTTACATCAACTAACACAGAGTCAAACACTTTACAGGGTCCAAAGACAATAAATGGAAGGAGGGGGATTAAAAGAGAAGGAAAGACATGTGGCAGAAGAGAAAAGAGAGCCCGTGTCTGTAATATGGTGAAGACAAGGTAATCATAAGCACTGGAACTTTTAGCAGGGCATTAGAGGGTTGACAAAGAAGTGAGGGTTGAGAGAATAATGTTGGGTGGGTCATGCAAGAATCATTCCTTCCCATAATTAACTTCTCTGTGCTTTCATTTAATGGAGAAACTATATAAAATGTCTGGTTCAAAGGCTACTTGAAAATGTCTTAGTATCTATAGTTAAAAATAATCAATGTTGAGAAAAGGGAAATTAATTGATTCTTCTTGGTATATGTTTTGGTTTTTTAATGCTGCCAGAAATGCAATATATCAGAAATGGGTTGACCTTTATAAAGGGAATTTATTAAATTACAAGTTTTAGTTTTAAGGCCATAAAAATGTCCAAACTAGGGCATCCAGGAAGAGATACCTCGACTCCAGAAAGGCAGATGGGTCCAGAACCTCCCTGTAAGCTGGGAAGGCATGTGGCTGGTGTCTGCTGGTCCTTTGGCTCTGGTTTCAAACAGCTTAGCTGGGGTGTTTTCTTTCTGCATCTCCACATGTCTCTGTCCTTGTCAGTTCTCTCTGTAGGCACTCCAAACATCTCCAAATGTCTGTGTGTCTGTCAGCTTTGAAGCAACTGTTCACCAAGCATCTCCCCTTTTAAGGGCTCCATTAAACTAATCAAGACCCATCTTGAATGGAGTCATAGCTCCATCTAATCAAAAGGTCATATCCACAATTGGGCAGACCACATCTCCACGGAAGTAAGTAATCTAATCAAAATGTCAGACCCAGTTGAGTGGGTCCATCTCCATAGAAACAATATAACCAAAGGCTTCCATCCTATAATATTGAATCAGGATTAAAGGACATGGTTTTTCTGGGATACATGACACTTTCAAACCAGCACAGTATAAATTAAGTGAATTTTACATAGATGGTAAATGTATACAGAAACAATATTAAATTATTCTAATGTTCCTTAAGGATATCTAAGGAACAGGTAAATATTAAACTAAAGCAGAAAAAAAGAAGACCACTGAACTATTCCTGGGGACTGATGGCTAACTAGGAAACCATCATGTTCAGTATTAATGAAGGGAAAGAAACTATTGTGTAATTTAACTATTGCTTTTTCACACGTGTTTTGATAGTGATGTCATAGAAGAATCTGAGAGCAATTTTCATGAAGCATTAAATGATTCCATTTTATGTCAGAAATAGGAATGAAGAAGATGAGTGGGAAACACAGACATAATACATTACTTTTTTGCCTCAATCTTGCAACAGATATGCATCTTCCCTTCTATGGTAGCAGTCCTTTTAATGATAAAAGTATACAGATGTTTTTCCTGGAATGTAGCAAAATAAGAACCAAAGAAACTATAAGATAGCTTTATTTAGAACCAGTGAATTTTCAGTTATTCAGCTCTTAAAATGCTACCTGGGTCAGAATTTTGAGGGTTAGAGTAAAATAAAACAAAGCAGAAGTTTTGGTTTAATTGCCTTCTTAGCTTCTGGTTCAGGGGGCTCCCAACCCTACTTATGTTTTGAGTTCATTCAGTTGTTTTACTTTTTTTTTTTTTTGCATGGGCAGGCATCGGGAATCGAACCTGGGTCTCCAGCATGGCAGGTGAGAACTCTTGCCTGCTGAGCCACCGTGGCCTGCCCTGAGTTGTTTTACTTTTTATTTTCCTGGCTACATGGCACCATTTTTCAGATACAAAATTTGGAAATTAAAAATAAGCCTTTACGTTTTCCTGTCTAAGAGAAAATTTCTTCCCCAACTGAACTTTAAGAACCTTCAGATATCTTTACTGGGTGTCTCCATGTCAATTGTTGCCCAATACGACCGCAAGGAGATGCCAGAAGCCTTTCTTTTCTTTTAACAGTTATGCAGCTTTTTCATACAATCATTTTCTTCAGCAGCATACTAAATTGTGACTCATTTTCTCTCTGGAGCTCTGCTTTTTATAAAGAGCAACCTAGGGGAAAATCTTCTATGGA
Source organism: Myrmecophaga tridactyla (assembly GCA_004026745.1). Taxonomy (NCBI): domain Eukaryota; kingdom Metazoa; phylum Chordata; class Mammalia; order Pilosa; family Myrmecophagidae; genus Myrmecophaga; species Myrmecophaga tridactyla. The sequence goes on from PVIY010021102.1 coordinate 37,194, forward strand.
CAGGCTGCATTGTAGCTATTTGGATTATTAGGTGACATAGCTTGCTTTCCCTAGTAGATGTATGGACAAGAAGGCATGCCTTCTCCGTTCAGAGGTACAGAAAGCTTTGCTGACAGTTTGGATCCCCTGAAACTATAGGGTGAACCTTTATGGCTGGACCGCAGTGATCATGACCTGCCCTGCAAGCTTTCATCTCTCCATGTCTTTTACCACAATTCATTTAGAACTACACTGAGAGGGAAAGCTTTCTTTCGCTGTGTAATTTGCCCTGCTAATCAGTATGTGATCTGAATATACCCCATCTGTAGGGATCGTTTTTCCCTTCAGGTCTTTTCTCTGGGTTAAGGAGTGAATCTACATGCTGCCTCCTCCCACTCCACTGTTTGTCTTCTCCTTGGCGATAGTACTGGAAAACCTTCCTTATGCTATCCCAGAGTGACTTGCGCTCTGCAGCATCAGTCCTGTGATCTGTCCACTACCAGCAGCCAGCATTAGGGTGCTTAGTTCATGTTACAGGATATCTTTTATTATTGTCTCTGTGTATAATAAACTGTTTGCTCTCTTTGCAAAGACATGTGGTGCCTTTGGATGCAGGGACTTGCTTTTGCCGATTTATAAATATCTTTATTTCTCCATACTCTGTGGTAGAATTAATCATTTTGGGAGGCCTAATGTAAGGAGGCCTATGGCTTAGTAGCTCCATCTGGAGTCATAGGATTACTGAGCCCTAGGATTACATCCCCATAGGACATGCATTAATATATGACTTTTAATTTAAATGAGAAAATTCTCAGCTACTTCACGAACAGGATTTGGTGGGGTTGGGTGATGGTTTATAATTATTAAGACAATATTTCAGCAAATAATTCCTACTGAATTAATTTTAGATGTTCATAGTTGGATATCCTCCGTTAGATTCTAACATGCTATAGATGTTTAATCCAAGTGTAAGACCATCATGATTGAAAATTGTTATAGCAAATTTCTTTGTATAACAACAACAAAAAACAGCTGGTATGTTCCACACCATTTTGTGGACAGCAAAATTTCACAATAAGAAACACAAAAGAAGCATTTCCTATGTACTGTCACAAAATTTAATTTGTCTTCTGCATTTGAGACTGTCATTATTGGTGAGAGGACAGAATGATCCAGACTGTGGCTGAATGCCTTATCTTCACCCAGACTACAGTCAGTAAATAAGTGGTTCAATAGCTTAGAAAACCAGTAGAAGTGCTTCCTAAAGGGGTATGAGAAATCCCCAAGTAGTGTTTCAGGGGAATAGCCAGCTCAGTCCATGGGCTTTCTCTGCTGTGACAGGTAGTACATGGCACAGCAGTCTGAAATAACTTGGTTTTGAGCTGGAATGTCATGTTTGATTCTCATTAAATTTGCTCTTCAGTCTTAAAGGCAGTCTTTACACAAATATCCCCAAAGACAGAGGATTCTCAGTGAAGCTCAATAACTTGTATGTTATTGATTCGGTTGTGTTTTGATGAACAAACATACAGAGAGAAAGTAGTATGTCCCTAGCAGGTGGTAAGAGGCATAAATAATCATAATAAACTATTACCAAATTCCTGATAGGCATTTTGTTTACTGAATGACTTATTTCTAATCTCAAGATTATTAACATTGTCTCATGAGCTATAGATTTCTTTTATAGAAATTGTCATTTTGTAATGTAAGGAAATGAATGCATGACTAGCCATCAGTCAAGAAAACAACTTGCTTGATATTTTGCCAAGTGTTGCACAGTTTTAATAGCTGCCTACATAAAACACTCAGGGAATTGGTTATTTATATTTTTAGTGAGTGAACAGAAATTCCTATTCTTCAATCATAAAGCAATGTTGTACCTTTATTGGGGTCTGTCTTAGGGTCTGTTCTCTCAGGGTCTCTGAATCCATCTATCTTTCTGGTCACTGCTTTGTATCTGCATGTGTGTGTGTGTATGTGTGGGCACATAAGTTAAGAGGAGAAGGGGAAGAAGGAAGGGATGGAGCAGGTTCTTATAGCTCACTCCATCTCCTCACTAGCAGCAACATGGTGCAATGGCACAAGCCTAGACTTTGAAGTCACACGTATGTATGTCTCTAGCTATTCTTCTACCAATAGCTAGCTGTATCAAATTTGAAATGATATTTAAATGTCTTGAGCCTATTCTATCTTCTCTAAAATGGGCAACCATTGCTACTAATAAATGCCTTAAAGGATATTTGTGAGAATTAAATGAGATAAAAGCATAACTTCTTTTTTTTTTAACACATGGTAAGCCTTCAATAAATGATAATTTTTCTTTTCTCCTGTCTTTTATATTTTCCTTGATCCATCTTCTTCCTTTAGAATCCCTGCTCTGGGAGAAGATTTTGAGCATGACTAGCTCAGTGTGAATTGTAATATTTCAGTTTCTCATCTACTCCATTGAAACTGGTCTTCCTGAAGTCATGAAAAGACCTCCAATTACTAAATCCTGTGAGCCCAGGTCAGTATTTATCTTACTTGCTCTTTGTAGCATTTAGCTTTGAGAATTAAAAAGCCCCATACTCCTAGGAAAAGTCCGATTCTTCTATAGCCATGGCAAAAAAACACCAAAACACGTTTAGACTTTTGAAAACCAATCAATGATAGTTGTATAGTTGTGTTAACAAGCAAACTCCAGAACTATTTTTCAGCATATTAAATAGGTCAGTGACAACTCGCTTCAGTGACTACGCTCTGAAAACCTCCCGATCAGTGATGAGCCAACACTTACAGGCAATTGACAGCAGACTTGCTCCAGTGAGCATACTTTCAAGGCTGACATTACCCACGCTTACCACTTTGGCCAACTGAACCCCAAACAAACACCTTCACTCCCCCAAATCTGTTTAAGATCAACAATTTGCTTTGCTTAATGAGATTATGACTGACCAGCATAGCTCTCCTTTACTCAAGGAAGCAATAAATTCAGCTTTGGCTTTTGTTTTGTGTTTTGTCTGATGTTTTTACCTTTTGATAACTTTACATATAAGGCTAAGGTTCAGCCAGGATGAACTGGTTCAGAAATTCTGGCTGGTTAGATCTGATGCTTGCTCTTATTTGTACCCCTCTCTCTTGGTATTTCTTCTCAGTCTTTGCTTGTTCCTTATTCTACATCTGGTCTTAATTCTTGGTGTTTCCTAGGAATTTGTTCTTGGGTCCTTTAGTTCTCCCAGATTATCTGGGTGGTCTTTTCCACTCTAGAGGTTTGAGCTATGACCTATACATTACCTAGTCCCAAACCTCTATCTCTAAATAAAAATGCTTATATTTCTAGGTTTATCCAACCACTGGATAGTTCCACATGATGTCACACAAGTACTGCATATTTGACTTTTCTCAAGTTGAAATGCATCTTCATACTCATATCTGCTACTTCTATATCCTATAGCTTAGAACCCTAAGCTATAACCTATATTTTCTGTCCCACACCTTTCCTAAGGCAAAGTGAAAAAATTTACCTTCCTCAGAACCCATTCTCATATTTTGGTTTTATTATTGCCACAGGTCTCTAGATAGTCTTTCTGACTCTGGTCTTGCCCACTATCAAATACCCATTCAGAGTGATGTTATACTTAGATCAAGTTTGAATGCTTTGCTCAGATGAAAGTAGAGAAAACCCAACTAGTGGTGATTTAGATAATAAAATATAAATTAACTCACAGATGTGCATTTGTCTGGAGGTGTCATTTGAGAGCCTATACAGTGGTTCTGTGATACCATCAAGGGCCCTGGTTCTTTGTCGATTTCTGCTTTGTGTTATTCACTGTTGGCTTTTTGTCCTTGTGCTTGGGGCCTCATGGTTGCAAGATGGCAGCAGCAACTCCATGTAGTATGTCTTACTTCAAAGCCTTTCACATTTCAAAGCATTGTGAGCATCTATCCTTTTTTCTAGGAGAAAAACAAAAGCTTTCAAAGAAAGCCCCTAACAGATTTTCCCTTGTGGTTCATTGGCTAGAATTGGGTCACATGGCTCCTTAGCTATAATGTGGGTTGTTTTCCATCTCTATTGTGAGATAAAGTCATGGAAGAAAGAGGGTAGGAATAGATGTTGGGTTGGCCAACCAATAGTGTGTACCTTAAACTAAAAGATAATCTCTTGACTTAAACTCCTCTGTATTAGTTAGGGTTCTGTATAAAAACAGAATCAACAGGGAACACTTGCAAATATAAAATTTATAAAAGTGTCTCATGTGACCGCAGGAACACAGAGTCCAAAATCCACAGGGCAGGCTGTGAAGCCGACGACTCCGATGGAAGGTCTGGATGAACTCCACAGGATAGGCTCACCAGCTGAAGCAACAATAGAGCCTATCTCTTCTGAATCCTCCTTAAAAGGCTTCCTGTGATTAGATTAAGCATCACTCGTTGCAGAAGACACACCCCTTTGGCTGATTACAAATGAAATCAGCTGTGGATGCAGCTGACATGATCATGATTTAATTCTATGAAATGTCCTCATTGCAACAGACAGGCCAGCACTTGCCCAACCAGACAAACAGGTGCCACAACTTGGCCAAATTTGCACATGAATCTGATCATGACATGTCCCAATTATAGCAAGTCTGTAGAAATGTCCAATCTAAGGCATCCAGGGAAAGATACCTTGGCTCAGGAAGGCCAATGAAGTTCAGGATTTCTCTCTCAAGTGAAAGGGCATATGGCCAACACAGTCAGAGTTTCTCTCTTGGCTGGAAGGGCACATGGCAAGGAAGGCACCATCTGCTAGCCTTCTCTCCTGGCCTCCTCTTTAATGATGCTCCCCGTGAAGCACATTCCTTCTTCATCTCCAGAAGTTGCTGGCTGATGAACTTTGCTTCTTGTGGATATTGTTCTGTTCTGCTGTTTCTGAATCTCTCATTCTCCAAAATGCATCCTCTTTTATAGGACTTCAGAAACTAATCAAGACCCACCCAAATGGGTGGAGACATGTCTTTACCTAATCCATCTTAACAACCACTCTTGATTAAGTCACATCTCCAGGGAGATGATCTAATTATAGTTTCAAACATACAATACTGAATAGGGATTAGAGGAAACAGCTGCCTTTACAAAATGGGATTAGGATTAAAACATGGCTTTTCTAAGGTATATATATAATTTCAAACCAGCATATTCCATTCTCTGAACCCTAAAAAAGACATGTTTTCCCCATATGCAAAAAACATTAATTCCATCACAATATCAGAAAATTTTAAAGCATTTCAGTAACAATCAAATGCAATACAAGATTAAAACCAGTACAAAGTCTCATCAAAGTTAGGTACAAGCATGGTCTGTGCTCAGGCAAATTCTCCTCTGTCTCTGGACCCACAAAAACTCAAAACAAATCACTTGCTGCCAACATACAAAGGGGGAACATTCACAGAATACATATACCCATCTCTATAGGGAGGAAGGAACATAGGGGTCACTGGACCCACACAGCTTTGAAAACCCACAAGGCGAACTCCACTAGACTTCAAAGTTGGAGAGTCATCCATCCTCAGGGCTTTTGAAAGCAGCAGTCCCACCCCTTCCAGGTGGGAAAATAACTACAGAATGGACCCACTGTGAGACGGACCTGAGCTAAAACTCCATTGATCACCTGGCCTCCATAAGCCCCCACTCTGACTGGTGGTCCAGAGTGACGTTTTGGGTCCCCTGGAATTAATGTCACTTCTGAACCAGTGTCTAATAATCCCCGAAATATCTGATCATTTCCTTTTCCCCAATGCACAGTTACCCTGGTAAAAGGCCGT
>PVIY010021103.1:0-42957 GCA_004026745.1 Myrmecophaga tridactyla
TAAACTTTGTGACTTTTTCTAGTAAAATTACTAGACTCTAAGGAAAAATTAAAAGTCCATAGGTCCAAATAACCTACACAGTAAGAAAGTTAAATTGGCATCAGATTTATCAAAAATCACAATAGTTAAGCAGCATTTTCTTGTTCTTATTACTTGCATTATTTTTTATTCTAAGTGGGGTTTTTTTTTTATAGTTCCAAATGCTTGTTTGATGTTATTAAATTCAGTGTGGAATGTTGTATCACAGTTTTCTTCTGCTTATGGGTTGATTCTTTGAGGAAAATATTCATCATTTGAAATGTTTTGCTTTGCATTTTCTGTTTTCTTCTCTCAGTACCTTTGTGTGGAGTTAGTCTGACATTTAATGTTATGAGCATTTCTAGTTCATGATTCTCTTCTGTATATACAGTGAAGTGCAGCTTCTTTAATGGATGACATCATTAGTGGTTGGGGAGAAAGGAGGAGTTGGTGTCTTTTTCTTTTCATTTCTGTATGACTCTTAATCCCACACCCCCATCCACACCCTGACTTCTTTTCCTTTTTTTCTCTGTACCTCCTTTCCCACAAGTCTATAAGATTGCTACCTTCAATTTCAGTTGCCTTCAAGCCCTGCAGCCCCCCTTTAGTGGGTATTGTGAAATAAGTCCCAGACTTAGGTTCAAAATTTTAGCCCTTAGTGTTGGACATTTGTTTTTTGGTGGCAATTTTTTATCTGTGTTTCATCTGTGACTTTCAAGCTCCTTTCTCCCCACCCTGAGCATCCATGGGCTTGCACTGGCAGTAGGAACTCCAGTGATAGCTCTGCTTGAATGGATGTTTTATTCTCTACTTATAGATAACTTGAAGTTTCTGATATTCTCTGTCTCCTAATTATGCTGGAGGCATGGGTCATGAATGGCTCCTGTGTACTCCTTTTTGATTTTATGGTTTTGGGAAGAACTTGTGGGGAGGTATGGTTTGGAGTGGCTGTCACTCTCCTAGAGCCAAGCAAAACTTTCCATTGTCTCTGTATTTCCTCCCCACCTACTTCCATTCTTCTCTCTTTTTGGAACTCATGCTTATTGGACTCTCTCATTCTGCCTTATTTTTTTATTTATATGTATGTATTTTTCATTTATATTCTGTGGTGTAATTCCTCAGATAAATTTGTAATCCATCTGTTCAACTGTTTCTAATCTAATATTTAACTTGTAGATTTTTACCAAATTATTCTAATATTTCTAGAATACTTTCAAAATCTACTTGTTATTTATTCATATTTTCTCTTCCCTTATGGATTTGAACACTTTAGGCATACTACTTCAATTTTTTTCATGTTTTGCAATAATCTCTAATTCTCAAAGTGCAGATTGCACCTTTTGCTTTGTCTGCTTACTCTCTCTCTCTCTCATGGTAGTTCAGTTCCTTCTGGGGTTTGTGACCTTGGACCATAACTCGTTTTTAGAAAAAAGTACTTATGTGTGAGTCCCAAATACTCTGAGCTAGGAAGGGTCCCTACAGGACAGATCCACATTTGCTTTTACTGGCACCTTAGGTATCTGGACAGTTTTGATATTAATTTCACAGTTTATGATCACCATACACTCAGGTGGTATGAATTCTATTCCCACAAACATTTTTTTTTTTATTTACATGGGCTGGCACCAGGAATCGAACCCGGGTCTCTGGCACGGCAGGCAAGAACTCTGCCTGCTGAGCCACTATGGCCCGCCCTCACAAACATTTTAAGCACAATCCTCGGAAGATTTTTAAACTCATATATTTAGGCATATAGCAAACCTTATTATGCCCTGAACATAAGATGTAGTTCACTAGTTCCCACTTGATGAAACAGTTGGGTTTTGTATCATAGTTGTATGGACCTAAAAAAGGACCCCATGCAGACAGGGGAAAACTTCCTACATTTGGGTTATGGTGGGGATCTCTTAATGAGGTTATAGCAGGAACTGTGTCTCAATATAATAAAAGTTTTAATGTATGTGATGGGAGGAAATAAATGCATTTTCTTAAGGAGAGATGGAAAATCTAGAGTAACAATATTGCCAAATATTGTGGTTGTTATTGTTATTGAACCAGGGTCTCTTGCTTCATAGTTCCATTGATGTCTTCAGTTAAGGATATTGGTCCTGAAACAATTTTGATAGATATCGAAGGCATTGGTCCCATCTCCCAGAGCCACCATCGGCAGGAATAGAATAAATACTTGTTAATCAGCCCAGCACTGTATTGCCATAAGCAGTACAGGTGGCCAGGTCTAGATGAAATGCAGAAATCACACATTGCTTCTATTCCTGTGTGTTCTTGTCTAGTAATCTGTAATTCTCCTGGCTGTAAGCTGTTCCTTCCTAGCAACAACATACCATATCACTGGCCATTCTTGTTCATGAATACCAGCTGCTTAGCAGTGCCTGAAGGTATCAGAAAGAAATATGTATAGATGTTTTTACCATATGGTTTGTTAAAAGCTGATTAAGCCCTTTCATGTATAGTTGGCGTTGGCCAGGCAAGTGTACACAAAGCAAAGTCCAGCAAAGAGAAAATAGGACCAAGGTTTCTACAAAAGAAGCCTTCTTTTCTTTTGGTTGCTGTGACTTATGACTTTCTTTGTACCTGGGTATTTGGAATACCCAAAATACCTCAGGTTATGCCACTATTGTGAATTTCTAAACTGTATTCCAAAGATTACTCTGTATTACAAGCATTGACATCAAATGGAGGGGAACCAATAGCTCTTTTGATAAATGTGAAATATCTTGACACAAAGTTGTTTCAGGTTGAGAGTTATTTGCCTTATAATTCTTTATTGGAGATTCATATTCAACAATAAGGTTTTATTAGAGATGTTTCTACTATGTGGGTTTATTCAATTTTTCAGCAAATACTAAGTACCCATTCTGGTCCTGGCACTGTGTTATATGCTGAAGACACAACAGAGAACAAGTCAGATGGGGTCCCTACCTGCACAGAACTTATACACTAGGGGGAAAAAATGTGGAATATATAATCTGAGGCATACTGAATGGGCTGTAGAGGAAAAAAAGGGCATGTATAACAGGTGGGACTAACCTAGTCTGTGGAGTCAGAAAAGAAGATACCCTGGAGGAAGTGATATTTAAACTGGAACTTAAAAGGAAACAGAAGCAGTGAAGGTAGGGAGAAGAAGAGTGGGAAGAAGAAATTCACTAGAAGAGAAAACATGGACATATATATAAAAGCCCCAAGTAGTGAAGGGAATATAAATTCAATAAAATAAGAAATGTCCAGCATGGCTGGAGCTGAGTGTATGAGAGACAATGAAACATGAGCCTGGACAGGTGGATGCTATTTCAGTCATGGTAAGCATTCTTGACTTTATGCTAAAGGCAATGGGAAGCAGTTGGAGCAGAGGAGTGACTTGCTCAGATACACATTTTCAAAAGATCACTCTGGGGGTGCTTGGATAATTACTGATGGGGAGGCAGAGTGGGTAAGGAGTTGGTGGTTTGGACAAGGTGGTAGCTGTGAGGATGGAGAGAAGGTGTGATCACCCGAGGCATAGGAATGACACATTGCATTGCATTTCCCAGGTACTTGTTTCTCAGTTCTGCCAAATATGCCCAACCCCCTACCACACACAGACTATTCTCACTGTGTTAAGAAGACACTGCCGGTGTGGACAACCAAAGCTATAGGCTGAGCCCCCAGTCTTGGGGTTTGTTCATATGAAACTTAACCCCACAAAGGATAGGTCAAGCCTACTTAAAATTAGGCCTAAGAGTCACACCCAAGGGAATCTCTTTTATTGCTCAGATGTGGCCTCTGTCTCCAGCCAATACAACAATCAAACTCACCACTCTCCCTCTGTCTACGTGGGGCATGACTCCCAGGGGTGTGGACCTTCCTGGCAATGTGGGACAGAAATCCTAGAATAAGCTGAGACTCAGCAACAAGGGATTGAGAAAACTTTCTCTACAAAAACGGGGCAGAGTGAAATGAGACAAAGTGTCAATGGCTGAGAGATTCCAAACAGATTCGAGAGGTTATCCTGGAGGTTATTCTTACGCATTAAGTAGATATCACCTTGTTATTCAGGATGTAATGTAGAGGCTGGAGGGAACTGCCTGAAAATGTAGAGCTGTGTTCCAGTAGCCATGTTTCTTGATGATGATTATATAATGATATAGCATTTACAATGTGACTGTGTGATTATGAAAACCTTGTGTCTGATGCTCCTTTTATCTACCTTGTCAACAGATGAGTAGGACATACAGAATAAAAATAAATAATAGGCGGAACAAGTGTTAAAATAAATTTAGTTTGAAATGCTAGTGATCAATGAAAGGGAGGGGTAAGGGATATGGTATGTATAAATTTTTTTTCTGTTTTCGTTTTATTTCTTTTTCTGAATAGATGCATATGTTCCAAGAAATGATCATGATGATGAATATGCAACTATGTGATGATATTGTGAATTACTGATTATATATGTAGAATGGAATGGTCGAAATAGGAATGTTTGCATTTGTTAGGTGTTTTTTGGTATTTAAAAAAATAAAATAAAATAATTAAAAAAAAAAAAGACACTGCCGGTTATCAGAGTCATAGTTGCTGGTAATTAAGAGAGCCAGGGCCTCAGCTACAGCTGTCAGGGCAATGGAACTGAAGTGGATTGACATGGGGTCTAAAGGAACAGGTTTCTATGACTTATTGTGGATGAGAATGAAAGTGAGAGCAGGAAAGGAAAGGAGTATACGAGACAAAGAATCAGCTTACCACCAGGTAACCCTTCATCTGGCCCTCTGAACAGTCATGAGCTCTCCTTGGATCAGCACGCACCAAGGAAGCCCCGCACAACCAGCTTTCCTTCTGCAGGACAGATCTTAGAGCCTTGCCAAACTGGGTAGCCTAAGAAACTCTCTCTACCATGAAAAGCTAAGAAACAAAGAGCAGAAAACCAAAGCACTCCAAGCAAGTCCTCTGAGAGGCCTTTTGACAGTGTGGCAGCTGGATATGTGAGCAACGCAGGGCTGAAGTGAAGGTCCCACAATTGATGGAATCGCTCACCTTCCGGATGACTCATAGAACTAGACCCGGTCATCACACGGGCCTGAGCATTCTTGATGAATGCTGAATGACAAGACAAAATTATTAGCAGCAGTCCTGGAATGCAGTCAGTCCTCAAGGCTAGTAGTAACATTCACCTCAATGTAATTCTCTTGGACAAGGCAGGTGGAAGCTGGCTGACAACAGGATATCCATGCAGATGTTTTAACATTGCGTTAAAACAATTTAACATTGCGTTAAAGCAAGTGGATGCTAAACTGAAGAACTGTTTTGAATCTAAAATGAAACACAAAGCAAATGAGCAAACGTTATCTGTAGAGCCACGCAAAAAAATCCAAAGGTACACCAAATGTATGCACTACTTTTAGAAATGAGTGCTCTTTTGTAAACATGGAATTATTAATTATTTTTAAGTAAAGATCAGCCTGATGGTAAATACTTCAGGAAAAAAAAACATTAAAAACAAAAGACAAGCCCAACCACTGAAGCTCCACTAACAAACTGAAAAGTTGAAACAACCATTACATATTCAGAGATGAAAACAGCACTTATATGCATGCTATTTGGAAAGGGTTTTTAGCCAGAGCTTGGTATTCTCAGTCATTTTAGAACCATGGAAATAACTTCAGCCAATAGCATTTGCTCTTCTCGAAGTTCACTCCTCGGCTAAAATAAAATCGCTAAGTTTTCCCTCATATCTGGGGTCCCCACTTCAATTCAGAGATCATGGAAAGCCCCAATAAGTACACAATTCTTTGCTCTTATCATTTCTTGGCCCCAAGATAGGCAATTAAAATTCCTTTTTTTGATTAAAGTGAAAGAGAGAGAGAGCAGAGGCACTTGCCTTAACATTTTCTGTGGTCGTGCTTAAAAGAATTTGCCACTCTACATAGTAGCTGTGCAGGAGTAAATAAAAATGGTCACAAATTTTTTTTATATCCTTCCCATCCAGACACAGGATCTAGACCACCTCCCCTGAATCTGGGCACATTCAGTGTTGCACCGAGCAATCAATTATAGAAGTGATGCTGGACTGGATTCCACGCCTGAAGAAACTAACAGTTCTTACTTCCTGCTCTTCCGTGCTCAGTCCAGAGGAAGCTGCACCCATGTAAGAATTTCAACTTCCTGACATTGCCATGATGTTGTGAGAAAACCCAAACTAGTCATGAGGAAGGCTCCATGAAGAGAGAAATACCCGACCAGTCCCCGACCACTCTGGTCAGCCCAGCCCAAGCCCCCGACAAGTCTGAGGAAACCATCTTGAACTTCAGCCCCATTGAGCCTTCAGATGGCTGGAGCCCCGAGTGGCATCTGACTGCAACCATGGGACGGACCCCAGGTAAGAACCACACACCTGCGTACAGTCAACCTGTGGAATTGTTTTAACAAATTGTTGTTTTAAGCTGTTGTGGGTTGAGCCCTTTCCCACAAAAAGACATGTTTAAGTCCTAAACCCCATGTACTATGAATGTGACTTTATTTGGAAATTGGGTCTCTGAAGATGTGATTAGTTAGATGAGACAAACTCGTGTCCTTATAAGAGGAAATCTAGACATGGAGAAAGCAATATAAGAGAGACCACCATGTGACAACTGGAACAGAGATTGAAGCTCAAAGATTTCTGGCAAACCACCAAAAATAAGGAAGAGATGAGGAAGATTTTTCCCCTGAAGATTTCAGACTACTATCCTCCAAAACTGTGAGAAAATAAACTTAAGCCACCCAGGTTGTGATACTTTGTTACAGAAGCCCTAGGAAGCTAAAGTATAAGTCACTAAATTTGGGGTGGTTTGTTACAGTAATGCATTACAGAATAGTAGCATTTTGCCAAAATCTCAGTGCAACTTTTGAGAATTAAATTCTATAGATCAGTGCCATGAAATACAGCAGCCACAAGCCACATGTGATTGTTTATATTTGAATGACTTAAAATGGAATAAAATTTAAAATTCAGTTGCTCAGCCATACTAGCTACATTTCAATTGCTCAGCAGCCCCTTATGGCTAGGGGTCACCCTGTAGGGAAAAGCAGATTATAGAAAACTTCCACTGTCACAGAAAGTTCTATCAAACAGCAGTACCACAGACCAGCCCAGAGCTCTGTAGAAGGATGAGGCTAAGAGGAAGCATTTTGACAATACGTTCTGTCTGCTTAACTTCTAAACTTATTCAAGACACAATTCTAAGGACTGATATCTAACTGAACTGAAGAAAGAAATGAAAAGCTAGGTTCAAATTTGAAGCAAGTTTGGTAAAACTTGTTCAGGCTTAATTTTCCTAAGCATGTGCCCTAAAAAGTAAAAATTTTTGTTAAGCACGTTCCTCCAGCAGTAACTGGTCTTATTTTATCACCAAATATGGGAGAGTCTTAGAGGAAAAATCACCTCTAGCTCAGCCTTGCAAAGCCGAGGCAAGCTGGCTGCTGTAATTGAATAGAACATTCTGCGGAATTCATAAAGGCTTTTGCCTGACAGAGAATCATTAAGATAAATCAGCTGGAAAAAGTGAGGATCTGGTACCTTGGCAAAGATCCATAAAAAATGTTGCTTTTCATTAAGAGATTCCCTTTGTTCCTTGTGGAAAATTCTGAATCTACACGGATGTATATGTATACGTCTACATGGGAGAGCTACAGAAAGAGAATAGACAGTTAGGCACGCAAATCAGTTACGCATATATACATACATGCGGATGACTTTAGAAAGAGGATACTTAAGATGTCATCTTTTGAAATGCCTCTGGGGCAATTTGATGTTTTTTTTTTAAGATCAAGATCAAGCTATACATTTTTAAAAGTGATGACTTTCTAATGACATTTAATATGAGAATAAAGTTTCACTCGAGTGTGAGATGAAGAACTGTGACATATGAGAATATAAGATACAGGGTATTTCATTTTATCTCGTGTGGGCACAAAAGGAGTTCTTGCCTGCACCTTCCTCTTCTTTTTTTTTTTTGTCCTCAGGAATACTGTTTATCTTCTTTTTCCCATAAGTCTCAACCCCCAGAGCTCTCTATGAGGGCTGCATGTTCATGCTTTCTTTACGGATAAAGGGAGGTACTCTTACAGCTATGTTTATAGATGTCCTAGGACAAACATAATGTCTGTAGGACAGTTCCAAGGCCTTTTGGCAATGTATTTACCTGGACTAAAACCAGAGAGGCTTATCTTATCTTTTTCAGTATAAACACTTAAAAAGGTATAATCATCCATAATTTCTGATAAGCCATTTTTAATTTTCTGCAATAATATTATATTTGCTATGTGGGGCTAGGAATAGGGAAAAAGGGACATGGAGGGCTGAACTCCCATCACAAAAATCACAAAATCACAAAAATCAACTAAAACATATTGAAATGTCATGGGAATCTAATCTCGAAGGATCTTTTTATCTTCTGTTTCCATGCATCTAATGGTATACCAGATAATAGCAAGCCACACTCCAGTTACTTTTGGAAATGATCTGTATGAAATGATCTTAGGTATAGGTTATAAAAGCCTTTTTTATGGTTCTAGTTGAACACACAAATACTATACCCATACATGCAAATATTTTTTTTTAACTCTTGCTTACATTGAAATTACAAGAGGTATATATGATTGCCAAAAAAATTGCCCTGTAACTTTAAAAATATTTTTTAAATACTTTGAGCTTAAACCAGGCATGGAAAATTTCAACCCAAAAGATTAAATTTGGAGAAAGTTACTAGCAGATGCGGACTGGAGTTATAATGGATACCACATTGCAGACACCATTATATGAGTCATTACCAAAAATGTTGCTCTATATATATACAATAAGCTATATATATTGTTATGCTGCAAGTTTACTGAGATCAGATCTAAGCATTATCCTGAAAATGTCCATCAATGTTTGCAAAGCATTTTAACCTTAATAAAAGAGACACTATTCTTCTCCATAAAAGATATTCAATATAAATTTCTTGTATTGAATTATATTTGGATTTCATTATTTTAGATTTTGTAATGACCCCATTGGTGTTGGAATTAATGTAATCTTTTCTAGCTACAAGAAAATCTCTGCTTCCCTATTTAGTGCCAGCAAGATACTAGATACATCAAAAGAATTTATAGAAACATCTTGAGGAAATAACCAGGCCTATGCAGCAGCTAAGGCCACAGCCCGATCAATCGAGCCTCCTTCCTGCATCCCTTAACTTGCCAAGTGCACCCCCTAATTACCCAGCTGAGCAGGAACGAGCTGCCCAACTAGGATTCACTCTTGGACCTGAAGGATGACCATTCCCTTCCCTCTTCCCCAAGTCTGTCTTGGCTAATGTCTCTCCTAGGCCTACTCACTTCTATCCTTCTCTTGCTATTAATCAGCCCTTGTATTTTAAAACTTCTCACCAAGTTTGTTTCTTCAAGACTAGAAACCTTTCACAACAAACTTCTCCTCACCATAGACTCAACCAGCTTATGGTACTTGTTCTAGTTTGCTAGCTGCCAGAATGCAATATACCAGAAACGGAATGGCTTTTAAAAAGGGGGATTTAATAAGTTGCTATTTTATAGTTCTAAAGCCAAGAAAATGTCCCAATTAACGCAAGTCTATAGAAATGTCCAATCTAAGGCATCCGGGGAAAGATACCTTGGTTCAAGAAGGCCGATGATGTTCAGGGTTTCTCTCTTAGCTGGAAAGGCACATGGCAAACACAGTCGGGGTTTGTGTCTCATCTGGAAAGGCATGTGGCAAACACGGGGTCATCTGCTAGCGTTCTCTCCTGTGTTCCTGTTTCACAAAACTCCTCGGGAAGTGTTTTCCTTCTTCATCTCCAAAGGTCGCTGGCTGGTGGACTCTCTGCTTCTTGTGGCTGTGTCATTCTCTGCTCTCTCAGATTCTCTCCTGCTTTCCCCAAAATGTTTCCTCTTTTTTAGGATTCCAGTAAACTAATTGTTCTAGTTTGCTAGCTGCCAGAACACATATACCAGAAATGGAATGGCTTTTAAAAGGGGGAATTTAATGAGTTGCTAGTTTACAGTTCTAAGGCTGAGAAAATATCCCAATTAAAACAAGTCTATAGAAATGTCCAATCAGAGGCATCCAGGAAAAGATACCTTGGTTCAAGAAGGCCAATGAAGTTCAGAGTTTCTCTCTCATCTGGAAGGGCACATGGTGAACACAGTCAGAGTTTCTCTCTCGGCTGGAAGGGCACATGGCGAGCAAGGCATCATCTGCTAGCTTTCCCTCCTGGCTTCCTGTTTTATGAAGCTCCCCAGGAGGCATTTTCCTTCTACATCTCCAAAGGTCACTGGCTTGTGGGCTCCCTGCTTCTTGTGGCTATGTAATTCTTCTCTGCTCTCTGAATCTCTCATTCTCCAAAATGTTTCCTCGTTTATAGGACTCCAGTAAACCAGTCAAGACGCACCCAAATGGGTGGAGACATGTCGTCACCTAATCCAGCTTTACAACCACTCTTGATTGAGTCACATCTCCAGGGAGATGATCTAATTACAGATTCAGACATACAGTACTGAATAGGGATTAGAAGAAACAGCTCTCTTTACAAAATGGGATTAGGATTAAAACATGGCTTTTCTAGGGGACATACATCCTTTCAAACCGGCACAGTGCCGCTGCTCCCCACGCTCAACCAGCCGCCATTAAGAATGTAGCCAAAGAATCCTATACTCCCACAAATAGGGCCTACGACCCACCGAGAACTTGAAACAATTACAGAAGATGGGCGGATGGCTTATTCCCTTAACATTAAGGGAAGTTAGAAGTCTCTGAGAGGGAAATGATGCATGGTTAGAATTAGGGCAGTGGCTGGTTAAGCCAAATGGTAAACTCCAAAAAGCAGTCAGGTCTCCAGGTAAAAGGTAATTCTGAAAAGAACAGCAATGAGCAGCACCTGCAAGCCAAATAACCCCCACCTGAGCGAACCACCTACCAAGAAGGGTGGAGCCAATTGCCCCATCCAAGTGCACAATCTACCACAGGCACTGCCCTGGAAATGTAGGGAGGGCAGAAGAGAAAGCCCTGAACAGGAAGGGGAAGAGAGAATAAGTAAAGCTAATCTATAAAAGCAAATGGCCCACATTGCCTTTTGTCTCTTGCCTTTCTCACTTACTTCTGTCTTTGTGAGCGTGCCGGCATGCTCCCTCCCTGCATGTGTACTCAGTAAATTGTCTACCTACTTGCTCTAAAAAAAGAAAAAAGAAAAAAAAAAAAAAAACCAGAGCTGAAAGTGGACATATTTATGTAGAAACCAATATTTTAATTTAATAAATTTTTTGTGTTGGTAAATACATGTTGGTATTAACAATGTTAAACCACCAAAGAAGACCCAAACATCCACCTACATTCAGAGAATTTAGTCCTCTACTTTGTGCATTTATCTCTGAATTGAGATTGAAACTTCCCTTCCCCTGGCTTCAATAAGGGTAGCAGGGTGTGAGGTTTGGGGAAGAGTAAGACTTGTCATCAAAAGCATTTCATGTGGTTGATGTTCACCATCCTGAATGAATAAGAAAGACCCACTTGCATCTAAGGTAGAGGCCCTTTTAATATAATACAGACATACAGGAAGGAGTTAAAATGTTCCATAGCATAATCACGTGTAAGCGCCATGAACACAAGGATTTTTGTCCATTTATTCATTGCTCTGTCCTCAGCAACTTAGCATCAATTAGTACATAATTGATGCCTCATAAATATTGATAGAATTGTTCCATGAATGATTAAATAGTGCCAGGCTTATCATTTCACAAGGAACAGGGTGAAAGTTATTTTAACAGAAGGCTTTTCCTTTTTCCCCTTGTGCTCTCTGGGGTGGGATTAATGCTCACCTTGGAGATGTGTGCTTGGTCCTTCAATAACTAGTGAAAAAAGAGCAACTCCAGCTGGTGGGGAAGCTGAACTGGAATGAGAGTCCACATTCACAAGGACTATCCCAAAGGACTGGGCATGCCCTCTAGCTAAACACTGCTGGGAACACCCCTGGGGCATGCAGGGGTTAATGACTCGTTGCAGAGGAAGAACATGATTCCCAGGGAGCATGGGGCTTTTCTGTAAGAAAGTATCAAAAGGGATTTATAGGATTGGGGATT
Source organism: Myrmecophaga tridactyla (assembly GCA_004026745.1). Lineage (NCBI taxonomy): Eukaryota > Metazoa > Chordata > Mammalia > Pilosa > Myrmecophagidae > Myrmecophaga > Myrmecophaga tridactyla. Next base: position 12,121 of record PVIY010021103.1, read on the forward strand.
GTGTTAAGTGATTTTGAGGAGGGCTTAAGGAAGAGGGGCTTTGCTCAGGTTTGGAAGCTGTCAGGAAGTAGATATAATTTTATGTTTTGGAGAATCTTACTTATTCTTAACTAGAAAATGGGAAGAACAGAGTGGAGGCTAAAAGCATATTGGTAAAGAGGTAGCAGATCCTCCAAATGGCCAGGATCGAAGGCTATTTTGTCATTTTTCCCATTAGGAAAATGTTCTTGTACCCAAACACGATGACAGAATGGTCTTGCTTCTGTCTTGATACATCACCATCCCAGGTCCTTGTCTGATGGGGGTTTTGCGTGAAATGGCTCATGTTCCACAAGGGAACACCAGGGCGGAGCTGAAAGTTCTAGGTCTGCTCCAAAGAGCCCCAAGGCCTGGCTGAGAGGGGCCTTCACCCAGATGTCTAAGGCTGCTTTTCTCTTTCTAAGGACAGATGGAAGCCCCTCTATCATTTATCCAAGAATTTAAAAGTTAAAAATCAACCAAACCAGGCAGTGCGACAGTGTCTCAGTGGCAGAGTTCTCACCTGCCATGCTGGGGACCTAGGTTCGATTCCTGGTACCTGCCCATGCAAAAAAAAAAAAAAGTCAACCTAACTGTTAAATGAAGTATTTTTTATTCTCCTACCTTGACAAATACATTCATTACAACAAAACAGAAAAAGTTGTTAAGAAGCAACGGTTTTTATATGACTGAAAGTTGGCAACATATTTTAAAAGACTTGATGTAATTATGATTCTGCATGTGTAGGCGTTCTAGAGATGAGCCAGTGAGGTTTGTATGACTAATAAAATAAAGACCTATATTATTAATAAATTACTACATACTTCATAAAAGTATCTTGTCTACATTTCAACAAAATCACTCATTAGGTTGTGAACATATTTCACATAATTAGTGTTCCACTGACACTAATGATCTGATGGATTAAAAATAAAGTATAATGATATCTAAAGTACATAAAAGTTGGGTGTATTTTCACCCAAAACTTTGAAACGAAAGGTGTTAAAAATTTAAATTTTTTAATATATTTTCATAAACAATGCTTTTCTTCTAAAACATTCAAAATCATTGTAGAAATAAAAAGGCAAAATACAAATTATTATCAGTGCATATCAAATTTTCAAATAAAACTTACGTAATGACAGCTAAAATTTTTTTTAATATTTTCAGATATAAGTACCTCATTAAATATGCTTACAGAAATAAAGCTAGTTGTAATTCTAGCATTTGCTGTGTATCTAGTTGCCACTGAAAAGAATTACTATGACTCTTTGCCAATATTACTACACATATAAACTTCAAGTGACAGGAATTGTAACATTGAGAAAGTTCCTTGGCAATGACATACAAACTGTGCAAATACCTTGCTAATTTCATAGGTCTCCCTAATATATAAATCAAAACAGGAAGAGAAAAAAATGGACTCAGCACTACTTCACTGGGAAATTGTTTTCCTTATGCACAAAGCTATTGCTTTTGTGCTATCTGAGTGGAAAGACTCAGTTAATTTGTCTTTCCTCTTACCTAAGCACTTTTGCCACTCAATTCCTTCCTGCCCATTAAAGTCGTTTCCATCTCTTTTAGCAGCAACACAACCCACATGTCCCTTGAGGACAGAGGGCAAGAGATGTGGAGGAACATTTCAGTGCAGCCTGAGGAGTGTTAACATGAGAGCAGATGTTTACTTTTACCCGTCATGCTGCAACTGCACTGAGCTCCGGAACTCACAGGAAAGAGGTACCCATGGATTCTGAAATAAACTTATTCTATGTGTGCATTTGTGATAAACAAGGTCTTCCAAATCAGGGAGCTTACTTTGGGGACCCCTCTTCCTGACCCTTCCTGAATCTTCCTCTTCTTTTTCAAAGTCAGCCAAGTGTGGTCAGAAGAAAGCTTCTATGGGCCCCCATTGCAGAATGAGAGAGGTCTCCCTGCTGAAAGAAATGTATTAGGACTTAGGGACCAGAAATAAGGAAATGGGAGGATATAAGGATAAATGAGAAAGGGGTGGGGGAGGGATTTTAAGAGAAAGAGATTGAGAGATAGAAGGAACAAATGGGTCACTGTTCTTTTAAATGCCTAAATCTGTAAGACCTTGTGTAGCACAAGGGGGCATGCAATAAATTATTGACTTGGTTCCCACTTCATTGAACTTCTGTTATTTAGGTGTAGCTGACCATTTAGTAAAATCACTTGTTATATCTTCCTAATAGTCCATTAAATGTTTGGTATGGGGAAGACTAACAAATCAGAAGGTACTGGGATAACGAGGGTAATTTTCCTATTATTCTGGGGAAGCTCTAATGGAGACTGAGGGTCACTGCCCTCAGAAGGAGGAAGGGGCATTGCTCCCACTTGTGTATTATAAAGCAGAGTTTCCACTCATTAACAGCAGAAGCAGTAAAGGGACCATAGGCACAAACTAAATCACCTGAGTTTCCCCACTGCTCCCTGCCCCCTACCTCCTGTCAGTTAGCAGCAGGCCACTTGAATTAGAAACAAGGGATGGGAGTGTTTCTTAATCCAGGTGTGGTGGTTTAAAGCTGTATGTATCCCAGAAAAACATGTTCTTAAATCTAATGGATTCCTGTAGATAAGCAGGAACCTATGATAAGGCTACTTCAGTTAAGGTATGACCCATCTCATTCAGGATGGGCCTTAATCCTTTACTGGAGTCCTTTATGAATGGAATGAAATTCAGACACAGAGAGAAAGCCATAGACGCAAGAAGCTGAAAGCAATGAAAACCAAAAAAAGAAGGGAGAGACCAGCCGACACTGCCATGTGTCTTACCATGTGGCAGAGGACCCAAGTATCACCAGAAGAAAGCATTGCCTTGATGATGCCTTGATTTGGACATTTTCCTGCCCTCAAAACTGTAAGCTAATGAATTCCCATTGTTTAAGCCAACCTATTTCAGGCAATTTGCATTAAGCAGTCAAAAGAAACCAAAACACCAGGTTATTCTTGAAGGTAAGAAAAGCTCATTTCTCTTATAATTCTGTAAAACCAACTTTTCACAATTCAGAAATTGTTTCTCCACCCCCACCCCTTCCAAATATGCAGAATTTTACTATAGCAGCCCCATTGCTGGGAACCACAGATTTGACTTTGGGGGCCAGGTTTTCACTGGGAAGATAGCTCCATCTACTGTAGATAAAATGAGATTCCAAGTTCATCAAACACAATTGACCTAAAGACCTCTATCCCACTCCCCCCACCCCCACCCCCACCCCAAGATCTCTGTGATCTTCTTTTACTGGTTTTTAAAGACTTAGGAAGTAGGTTCTATGTGTTAGGCATTTTGCTCAGCTTCTGAAGTTACAAAGATGAATATGACAAGTCTTCAGCCCTAAGGAGTTCAACACAGGCTATCAATAAATGCCACACCCTCTACCTTAAAACTATCTGCTCGTAAAGACCAAAGTCTCAAATCTTCATCCTTGAGTAAAATCACTGTCTGTTGTAATATGAAGAAAAATTGCCTTAACTGGAAGGTAAAACTATTTTAAAGCATCTTGATGATAATTTAATGGTCTATGAATTTTTGTGGCATTTATTGATGCCTAATGGTATCATATTCTCTCCAATTACTAGGTACTTGTTGACACTGGTTGGTGACCTTATGCTATGGACAGATGGACCCTAACTTCAGAGATAACTCCCATTTTTGAGCCCTTAGTTATGGCAGGAAGTCTATGGCGGATTTTTATAGATTTTTTTTTTTCAAGTAATTGTGTCATTTAGTTCTTACCACAACCCTCTGAAGTAGACATACTAATCATTCTCTTTTAATAGGTGAAGAAAAGGAATTTTAGAAGCTTAGTAACTTCCTCCATGCCACATAGCTAGTGAATGGTGGACCCAGGATTTGAAACCCAGTGTGTTTGAGGTTTGCGTGTTAATACTAGTGAAATAGCTACCTTGTTTATAGGTTGGAGGACTCTGAGATGATGCAGAGCAGAAATAGAGGAGAAACCAATCTCATTTTGAAAGGGCATCTGCATATTTGCAATGGAAAATGGCTATTCCCGCATACCATCCAATGGTTGTAAACACTCAAATACCTAAGTTTAACTAAGTGCCTATTCAATTAAAATAGGCTCGTCCAGTCATACTCCTGAAAACAGCTCCCTGGGTAATGTTTTAGTGTGGAACATCTTTTGTTTTTTAATACCCAACCTTCATAGAAAGTCTAGCATGTATGTATATAAGTAATAGACATAATTACTGTTTTAGTTCCTTTATAGGAAAGTGGTGGGATGGGAGTAATTTATAATAAATCATAAGATTCCCTTTTTAAAGTATTGGAGAATGATCTCTAAGTTAAAATTTGTTGCACGGAACATCTAAATTTCAAAAATGAGTTACTTTCTTGCCTGCCATGCGGGAGACCCAGGTTCGATTTCTGGCCTACACACTTCCCAAACAAACAAGCAAAAGAAACCAACAAAAACTCAACAAATGGTGCTGCAATAACAGGATACTCACATGGAAAAAGAATGAAATGTGACGCCGCCATACAGCATACCAAAAAAAAACTGAGTTACTGATGTTAAACAGGCATGTGTAATTTAATTTCAATAACTCAGTGGCAGGGAGGGCTTACTGGGGATCACTTTGACTTAAGAAAATACAAACCAAGTATCCATTTTGCTTCCTACACTCTGGAAATCAGCAAATTTTCATTGTTTCCTCATTTGGAGACTCAATTCCATCGGAATCACAGTGGCCAATGGAAAAATAAAGTCAGAAAATTGCTTGTCGTTCCTCTCTGTGTCACAGTGGTGAGAATAAGGCCTTTTGGTGGCAAGATGGACTTTAAAATGTCACCAGAACTCCTAGAGGACGTGCTGTAAGAGATGCTGATGGCACAGATACACTGGCTGCCACAATTCAGCAGCCTAGCGAAGCAACTTCCAAAGTTACTCAGGAACTCAGTTACTGAGTGTTCACTCTATGTTGAAGCTGTATTAATTGTTTGAATACAGGTAATAAGAGAAAATCTTGCTTCCTCTCCCTTTGGAGTAAAAGATGGACATGCAAATGTGGACATGTACTAAGACAGCTTTTCAGAAGAAAATGAAGTGCCCGATGTAGACTCAGCAAGACCTTCTTTATTTCACTCCAAAAGGCATATTCACAAGTCACCACTGAAATGTGCTCAGAGTGACTAACTGGGACCTTGTTTGGTGAAACTTCTCATTTAGACCTTGATGCTGCCAAACATAAACAAAATCTTTCTTCATAGGTAAAGAGAGAATGAGAGAAGAGGTGCTGCTATTTATTAAAATTCATCATGTCTCCATTTGCAGATTTATATGTTGAAGAAAGGTCTATTCTTAAATGAATCAGTACATAAAGATGGATCTATTTAACACATTTGGAAAATAAGGAAGGCATCTGCTTGAATATTTCTGCATTTTATAGATGTAAAAATATTATGTTAATCTGTTTTTAAATCAAACATAAGATTGAATAAATTTTATCAATATTCTTATCTTACATTATCTCTGTTCACTGAGGGGATAAAGGTAACTGATGTCCAAGCTTGTGATCTAACCAAAGTAAATTTTTACTTGTCAGCACATTAAGATACATAAATATAAAAACACACATCCAGGCGGTGCGACGGTGGCTCTGTGGCAGAATTCTCACCTGCCATGCCGGAGACCCAGGTTCAATTCCCAATGCCTGCCCATCCCCCCCAAAAGAGAAGAAAAGAAACACAAATCCCACTTTAAAAAGGGACTGACGATTTACCCTTTGAAAGAAACATTTTTTTTTCTGTGCATGGGATAAAAGCGGTTTTTAGAGATATGCAAGCCAATACACACACACAAACCTGTGTGGCCGGTATTTTGAAAATAATAAACAGGTATTTGAAACATAGATTTCTTCCATGTCTTGTATATTAGTTATTTCCCTTCTTGAATGCTCTCCATATAAAAGCTGAAATACATTCACAAAACACACTTCTTTTTTCTCACACAAACATTTAAATTCTTGGTGTCTGAACCAAAGAAACTTCTCAAATAAACTTTAGTTTCCTTCCTCTCTTTATAAAGTCCCCGAAATAAAAATCTCTTCAAGTATTGCAATGTGATGAGGGGAAACCACAGCTCAAAATTGTTCCTTAAGATCTGGAGACTTTATTGCAATGGAAATGAACGACTCACAGCTACTTGCAACAACATGATTGAATCTTACAAGCATAAAATCAAACATTTAGAATCCAGACAAAAGAATATGTGCCATATGACTCCATTTATGTACAATTTTAGGAGCAGGCAAAACCAAAATCTAGTCTTTAGGGGATGTATGCTTCAATGAAAAAAAACTACAAATAAAAGCAAGGACGTGACTTCCAAAGAAAACAAGATTGTAGCTGCCTTTGCAAGGAAAGAAGGAAATAATGAGGGGTGGAGGCATTGCAGGGCACTTCTAGGGGAGCAGCACTGTAAGCATGCTAGTGTTTGCTTTGTAATAAATCACAGGGAGCTGAATTGTGCTTGTGGGTGTGTGTACTTTTCCGTCTGTGTTTCATTGCAAAATATAAACACTGGAAAAAATTAATTTGCGGATCCAATTATATGTCAAGAGCCTTTTAAAAAAAGGTTAGGAGTCTCTGTCACATAATTCCACCTTCAGAAATCTGCCCTACAGACATAGTCCCTTGTAAAAGTTTTGTACCTAATGATATTCACTGAAAATGATTAATACTTTGGAAATGAATACAACCTAAAATCTAACAATAGAGGAATGGCTTAGATTATGTTTATAAGCCATATATTCTAATTATAAATATGGTATAATTACAACTTTGTTTTTAAAATATCCTGTCCATGGGAGAAAGATTTGAAAGACATAAAATGTTAATAGTGAGTTTGGGTAGTGAGGTTACAGCTCGGTTCTTTTCTTTTTAATGATTTCCCCCATTTTTTTTAATTAGCATGTATTCATTTAAAATTTTAAAAAATAGACTGTTGCCCAGTTTGGCCCAACCCCTTATACAATTGTGCCTTAAGACATTTATATTTGGTTATGCCACATATTGGAGTGTCAAAAGCCTCATTTCTTCATAGTCTCCTAAAGAAAGATTATCAGTTCTTTGTCACCTGAAGAAATTGAGGCACTCGGAACTAAAATAACTTGGCCTAAATCATATAATAAGAATAAAGGAGTCGGAATTTGAATCCACACATTTTTATTCTAAATTCTAAAATTCTTTAAATTATACCATGCATATATATAGGGTGAAACAAATAAGATTGAGCAGTAACTAAATCCCCCTAAAAAATGTGGTAGCAATGTCCAATACTGAGATCCAGCGTTATCAAGATATTATGTTAAGCAGTGATTCTCAACATTTAGGGGAGAGCTTACCTATGCCTGTGAGTATCTGCTGAAAGCCACATGCACACACACACACTCACAAATGCATTTTTCTCCCTTTATTTCAGGGGGTCATGAAGTCGATAAAGCATTTCCACAAACCCCTGGTTTTAAACACCTGCCGATCTGAACATGAATGTCAGACAGCAATAGACTAATGTTGAGTATCTGAATGGTTGGGGAAATACAGCTAAATAATCCAAGGAGGAGCAAGAACTAACTTTTTTTCCCTCCTCAACTTCCATAAACCTTCACAAAGAAGACAGCAGAAATCATCCCAATTGATTGACCACCGTGATGTTTTCCAAATGGCAGAATCTTCTTTCTTTCCCACACCTAGAAAAGTGGAAGTCTTACAAATACCCGCTACCCCCACCCCCCAGGCCAGTGTATAAATCCCCACTGCCCTTCTATTTTGTATAAAAGAGAACCTCAATTCTTCCTTTTCTATTACTTCTTCCCTGTGCATAGGCCTGGACCCAGATGGATGAAAAGAGAAATATAGTAAGACAAAGCAGATGAGGCAGCTCCAGGCATGCAACCAACCTCTCTTGCTCAGATCCTCCCTGGCAAATGGATCTGAGATACTTGAAGGAGAGAACAAAGGAGACCCTCAAAGCCCTGTCGTGCTCCAAGATTTGTTTTCCAGGGAATTCCCAGCACACCAGCCGGGACAGATTATCATTCATACACATTTGACCATATTCGCTCCTCTCTGCTCCTTATCCCAAAGCATACTCATTGGATTATGACTTTATAAGCCTGTGGGTGTTGCCCCCCCGACCCCCGCCCATTCTCTTATCCCTCATGAGACTAAAAAGCTGCCTAAAACTTGGCAGTTTAAGTTTACAAATATAAATATCTAGGATTCCACGTTACAGAGCAAACCAACTATCTTGTTCCGTAGCACAGAACTTGGGGCGGGGGCGGGGGGCACATTTGCAGTGCTCACACTTTCACTTTTTTCCATCTGCAGCCATGACCTGTATCTTTATTGCCCACCCCAGCACCACATCAGAGGGGGACACAGGCTACAGCTAGGAAACATGAGGATGCCACAATCAATAAATTCCAAACGAACACTTATGAGTCCCCTTACTATGAGCTAGGAACTGGGAGTTAGTTGCTTTCAAATATTTTATCTTCCAAAATCCAAAATCCCTGTGAGGGAGGACTATTACCATTTTACAGGTAAGGAAACAGAGGGTCAGAGAAATAGAGCATTTGGTTCAGAATCATATTTAAATCATCTTTCCACCATAATCAACCAGGTCATAGCAATCAAGATCACTGTGAATTTATGGGTTTAAAGTCAAGAACCTTCAACAAAACTTTGCTAAGGGATCCGTCTAGAGCCACCTTCTCTCTACCTTGAGACCTTGGGCATTTGACAATTCCTTGCGCAACAGTCATATCCAAGGTTTCCTTACTTCTATTTTATATAAAATAGGGAAGGCAAATTGGACTCTTTCACACTCTCTAGGCCTATCTCAAGAGCAAAGGTGGGTTAGATGGATGACATTAATTGAACAAGATGTCCATTTTGATACCTTGTTTGCCATGGGCATAGGTAGGAAGTAATGTAGGCCATTCTTAGGCCTCATTGTGAAAAACTTGCATTATAATTGCTACTCTCTCTTCTCTTCCATTGTGATCAAGAAAGCCATATGTTGAAGGTAGCAGCATCAAAAGAAGAAATGGTCTACACAGCATACTTATAACAGACTGCAGTGGTTGCAGGAAATAAAACTTTATCAATCCACCAAGATTTTGAGATGATATAGTACAGGAGTTAGTATTACTTATCTTGAATTCGTGGCAAGGAGATTCATATCATACAAGTTTTTAAGACTGGCAAACAGGAGCTAGAAAGAAACAAGTTTTGAAATCTTAGCAAAGAATTTTACAAACTTATGGACCATTAAGTCCAGGACACATTTCAATTTCAGGCAGTATTCCCCGTGTGACCCACTGTTACCCGTCCCTGGTTTGATACATTTGGCTTTTTATTTTTAAATGTTGCCAATACCCTTCTTTATGTCTTGGGGTCCATTTCCATAAAGATTGACCACAGAACAGAATTCAGTATCCCCAGTTTCCCCAGACCTTCTTCTGAAAACAAACTCATGAACCTTTGTTGTATGGTCTTTACTGCTAATCATTATTTGGAAAAAAGCCAAAGAAACCAAAGTAGCAAGCTTGGAGAAATTACAAAGAATTTAGCAAAGATTTCATTTCAGCTCTGTATTCCCTGGCATTCCTGTTTCTATAGCACCTAGAATCCTAGGGGAACTTCTACTTTCTACATTTACTTGGGAAGATAAGGGTCAAGTCATCCCCCCTTAGTGATCTTCAAATATTTGGCCATGTACGTCTATTTCTTGGTGGTATTTTGAATATACACTCCCAGTAAATGTGTGGGCTTCAGTTCTTTTTAAACGTGTCCTTTGTACTAATGGTCTGTCAACTATGAAACTTAAAAATAGAATATCTAAAGGATGAGATAAAGACAATTTAACTATATCCTTAAGTAAATTTTATGTCACTTATTAATGTTTTTCAAAACATTATGCTTACATTAAAAATTTAGCATTAATGTTAATGATATTAGTGAGCACAAGTGACAAATATGCCTTGTTATATTTTAAAATACTTAGTTCCATGCTTTGTAATGCTACCAAATTTAATATCTGTCATCTGAATAATATTCCTTACACAGATGTTGAGATCCATGTAGAAAATCTATGTAAATCCTGGAGTTTATTTTTTCAGTTCCATCTAACAATTGTGCAATATTTTTTAGTGAAAATTCATCCAGTACATGCTCATCTTTTTGAAATTAGAAAGTTGCATTTTCTTTTTAGCAAAAATGTTCAAAACCCACTAAAAATCATCAAGTAAAAGATTTTTAAGCAGACAGAAAATCTAGTTTCCATTTTTAAAAATAGTTTATGTATAGGAAATGTGTATGTGACATATTTATATTGTTTTTGACAATAAAATCGCATATCTATGGAAACATTTCCAAACCTCCAATTTCAAAATGCTTTGTTCATGGCTGGAGTTTCTTTTGAAAAGCAATTACTTTCTTGTTCATTGTTAAAATGTTATTTTCAACTTGGGGGACGGATTAAGTATGTTAATATTTTCAAAAATATGTCTGTTGGGTAGCATACTACTGATGGTCCCTTGTCATCACAGAAAAGCACAACAAATCTGGAACATGTGTCTTTTTGCAAAAAAAAAGATGAAAAATACATCTTTAAGCTAAATAATTCTTTAAGTGCTTTGCCATGAGAAATGCAGTGAAATCTTGTATAGTAGAAAAATGTTCACAGTCTCCTCCCATCACATTACAAAATTGACTGTTTGGTTTGGTTTCTGTAAAACTAACCACATCAGTACACTCTGTATCATGGAAACTACACTACATCAGGATAGCATTATAAGGGCTGAATGAGTGAGGGAGGCATTGTCAATCTCACTGCTTGGTGGAATTCCTGCTTGCAGTAAAGTGCAAAAATGACCAAAATATCTCCCTCTTTCTATCCTCTGCAATGTGACCTTGCAAGTTGGCTTTGCAGCTTTTTCCATCAAGAGATGGGGACCATCTCCCTTTTTCTTGAATATGAGGCTCTTTATGACTTGTTCTGACCAGCAGAATGTGACAGAAACATATATTGTGCAAGTTCCAAGACAGGACTTCTATGTACTTTGCATACTTCTGTTCTTGCTTTTACAACCCTTCCACTCTCTGAACAAGCAGGGACTGTTTGAAGAAGGGATTACCTGCGGTGCTGGGACACCCCAGTCAACAGTCAGTCATTTCATCTGAGCCGGCAACCAACACAGTATGAGTGAGATGCAAAGTGAGCTCCAGCCAATATCAGTCAAGGCTGGCCCAGCTCAGCAGAACTGCCCAGCAGAGCCCAGACCAAATTGCTGACCCACAGAATCATGAGCTAAATAAATTGCTGCTGTTGTAAGCTACTAGGTTTCAGTGTGGCTTATTAATCAGTGAAAGCTAACTGATACTCTTCCCTTAGAAGTTTTCACATACCCTACTTGATACATGATCAATTGCCAAGTAAACTGAGTTTCAATCTGTGTATTTAGTATTATAGTAAATTTCATTCTTTCTTATTTTCTAGATAAAAATTAATTTAAAAGGAAGTGTCAATATTTTATTCCTGCCTCCAATGGAGTACCTTGGAGCACACCCCTTACGCTTTGGAGACCACTGATATGGGGTAGTGGTTCTCAAACTTAGGAGCACATAATAGGTGTACTCCACCTCGGCGCCGAATAGAAATACAAATTGTGAGCCCTTCCCCCATAGATTCTGATTCATTGATCTAGGGAATCTACACTTTTATCAAGCATCAGAAACAATTCTAATGCAGGAGGCATTAAGATAACACTGTGACTATAGAGTATGAAGCAGCCTCAACTCCAAGCCTATTATGAGAACCAGAAAATACATATGAATAATTGTTCACTCAAACAACCTAAAATGTGTGTTAATTGTGCAGAATATTTGAGTTTGAATCTACTCCTAACATTGCCTTTTACTAACCTTGTGGTTTTGGACAATTCCCTTAACCTCTTTAAGCTTCAGTTTTACTATCTATAAAATGGGAATTTTACCTATTTCATAAGTCTATTGCAAGAATTAAATAAGTTGTATCCAGTGCTTGTAGTTTCTTAGGCTGTTCAAGTGAATTCCATGAAATGGGTCAGGTTAAACAGTGGAAATGTATTTGCTTTGAGGCTAAAAGAAAGTCCAAATCAAGGCATCATCACGTTAATGCATTCATTCTGGTACTGGCTTCCTGTGATTCTTGGCTCTTAGCTTGCCACATGGCAAGGCACATGGTGGATCTCCTGGTTTCTCGCTTCTCTTCTGGGTTCTGTTGATAATCCGCTTGCTTCCTGTGGCTTTCTCTCTGCCTGAGTTTTACTCCACTTATAAAAGATTCTTGTAAGAGGATTAAGACCCATCCTGATTGGGCTGGGTCACACCTTAACTGAAGTACCTTCATCAAAAGGTCCTATTTACAATGGGCTTACACCAGCAGGAATGGATTCAATTTAAGACCATGTTTTTCTGGGGTACATATGTCTTCAAATCACCACAAGACTTAACACAGAACCTACTGCACAGATGTTCAGCTATTTATTCTTTTTATTTGATTACTATATTCTTATCTTTAAATATCCACTTCTTTCAAAGGGCTAATTTGCATTTCTGCATACCTCTAGATCCTTCAATAGAAATCCTGTCTGAGACATAATCAGGCTCTGGCATCAGCCTCCTTGCTTTCTGCCCCCAATCTACCATTTGTTAGCGTGTGACCTTGCACAAGTTTCTTTACTTAAGTCTCAGTTTCTGCGCCTGTCTCAGTTTCTGCATCTGTGAGAAGGGGGCTAAGGTACTACTTTAAACCATAAGGCTGCAAAGATTAGAAAAGCTAAGGTCTGTAAAGCACTTCTCCCAGTGTAATGGATTCACTGGGCACTTCGCTGCCCAATGACTTCACTGGCACACCGCAATCCACAGTAACTTGTACCTATTAGCATTATTTCCTCAGGGCTCTTCCTCATAAGTTCTGAAATCTAAATCAAGAAAAGACACCTGCAGCTTAACAAGGGACAATCTAGGATCTCATATAGTAAGGTCTCATCAAAGGTGTGTGGAGGGAGTATCTGGTAGCATGACGGCATTCGAGGGAGGGCCACCAGAGAAGAGGAAAAAAGAGGGAACCCTAGAGGTTTTCCCGAGGCACAGATCCTAAAATCAGACACAGCTGGTGTTTGGAGCAGCAGCAGAAGGAACAAATTTGGTTTCTCTGGACTCATATTGTCAAAAGCTCACCTGTGAGTGAACAATGAAGTTAAAACATATGTGGCCACCAAAGAAAGGGTTTAGAGCTGGGAGGCTCAGGGATTTATTTAGGAAGATGGTAAAGGCATCCTCCCTTTTCCATTACACCTTTCAACACCTAAGACAGACCCTCCTGGCCCTCTGCCTGGATAAGAGCAGGTCTTTTAACTGGTCCCTCTGTGGCTTGTTCTTCAGTTCCTTCTCTTTGCTCAGCACATCATGGTCCATCCTTTACCTAAACCACTAACTTGCCTCATGCCACACTCTTGGGTAAAAATCTACTGTGACTATTTCTATTTGTTCTAATTTAAATGCTTCACTCTTACTGTATTAGGCTTTAACTCCCCACTCCCTCTACTCCACACACACATGAAATTTCCCTCACTAAACTCATCAATACTCTCCCAACTGCCAGAGGTGGAGGGAGTGTGGTGCTCTTTGGAAAATTTCCATAGCCCAAGTTAGAAGATTTGGAATCAGTGAAATTCCTTCCATACTCACACACCTGATGTCTAATTTCATTGCATTCTACCCAACATAGAACAAGATCTTTTGATTTGTATCATTTTAACTTGCATTATTAATAAATCTGGTGAAACCAAACATTTTCCCATGTTTGTTTTCTCACTGGTTGTATTTTATTCTTATTTTTGTGACAAGAGTTTCTTTAACACTTTCAAGCCTACTTCATTTGTAAAATAAATTCTCAGGACCAGAAGCCCTGGCTACCTTAGAGTAACTTAGACAGAGCCAACATTTGGATTTCCAATCTTTTGTAGTTGTTACCAGACAAAGGCAGTGGATTCTTTGCCTGATGCGCTCAATAACCAATCCCTAAGATACCAGGGTTTCAAGAGAGTTTATTGCTAGGCATGAAACAGGGAGATCAGATGGCCTATCAGCCCAAAAATCTGTCTCCCTGAGCTTCGTAATTCTGATGGTTTTACAGCATTAAAAGACGGGCAGGTTGTAGGATAATGAGCACTGTGCCCCCAGATGATGTAATTAGAGATGATCTAATTATTGAGCATGCGCAGGTTGATTACATGCTTAGTCACAGAATATATGTAAGAAAATGGCGGCCTTAATATGAGGATGGGAGTGATTTTTAGTATTATAATGAGGTTTAGGTCACTTAAGTTTAAGTCTAAGCTACTGCGCATGTCAGACTGGCCCAGGTTGGTTAGATCCAGCTTCAGTTATCAAGATAACTTTGGACTTGGGGTGGGTTAGTTCTAGGTTGACCTAAGACTTTTCATTAACAAACATTAGGGGCTGTCTTTAAGGCTCGCAAGACTCCAAAGTAAAAAAAAAAATGGATAAGGGCGGGCCATGGTGGCTCAGCAGGCAAGAATGCTCACGTGCCATGCCAGAGGACCTAGTTCGATTCCCGGTGCCTGCCCATGTTTAAAAAAAAAAAAAAATGGATAAAATGGGCACAAGTGAGGGTTGGTCACAAGGTTTCTGCAATCGCAAGGGCACAGGATAAAGGCTATACAATCATTATCAGAGATCAAGGCAGCTGGATTACAATTCAGAGATTTCAGGTATTTCCCTCTATCTACCTTAATATACCAGAAAGTAAAAAGGAATGCCTATATAATGATTCAGTAATCAGCATCATCCCTTAAATCCTAACTTCTTGGTACATAGTCAAGTCCTGTGGCTCACTTAAGGGTGGGCAGGGGTCTTTCAAAGGATTCTCAGCAGCTGAAGCAGCGGTGAACTATCTCTATGAGTCAGGGGGTGCCCAGATCCCCCAAGTGTGGCAGAGTGGTCTTGCACTCCTCAGAGCAGGCAGAAAAGTTAAGAAAACACTGTAAACAAGGAAAAAGTTTGTTTAGAGGCATTTTTCTGAGATGGAAGTGTTGCTCCCTCTCACATTTTATAGGCTTGCCACTGTAGTAGGAGAGCCACAGAGAAGTGGGTATGAGGATACGGAGAGAATGGGAAACTGGTCTGGCCCCGGAGCGAAAAATGCCTGCGGTGTGTCCCTGCCACCTCGGCTGCGGGGGGGTGGGGGTGGGGGTGGGACAGAACATGTGACACCATGTAGGGCTGCATAGGATTATTTCCCTAGTGTTGGAGGGTCTTATAAGGTAGGTTCAACTCTGGGGGGGATCTGGAGATGTCTATAGATACCCCCACTATGCCTGTAAACTGCTCCTTTTAAATTTTTAATTTCTATTTGATTGATTGTAGGGCTTTTAACCAGGGAGAGCTCTGTAGAGTTCATCTAGAAAGTGGTTTGTCGATTCCTGAAAGGCAGCCTAGAATCCACGATAAAAATATTTTTGTCGTTATTGTTGCCGGTCTTGTTCTGGTGTTTAAAGAGGTTATATGGGTCCTTAATATTCAGGAATCCCTGGCAACAGGTTAACTCTGAGAATTGTTCATGAAAAAACAAACATTTTTGAGCCTCTTTATCAGAGGAGAAAAGGATCCTCAGAGACCTAATTCAGGAGAAGACAATTCCTGCCCACCCCTGGCTCTGGTTAACAATGTGGTGGCGACTCTCAACTTAAGTGTTTCTCAAAATGTCCAAAGGACCAGGACTTTACTCTGTGATTCCCAATAGTAGCTTCTCTATCAACCTCACTTCTGCAGCTGAAAGACAAATCCAGAGTTTATTAAAGTCTTACATTAGAATATATATCCAAAATCCAAACATACTATAACCTTTTGAATAAACCAATTCAAGAGAGAACCATACATCTCAGCTTTTAGGTCACCAGGTATCAAACTTGAATGGACAAAAGAAACACCACGGCATGTCTTTAAAATGTATCATGCTGGTTTCATCCCAGACTTTTTAACTTGGCTGCTTTCATACAGATGTTCAAGGCCACAGTATGAAAACACTTCTTTAATTCTTTCTCAAGGTAAAATACAAATAAACAGAAATCACAAAATATCATCCACCATATTTTGTTACAGAGCTTGCCAAGGAAGCCTTCATAAGTCTGCCTACCAGACAGAAAAAAAAGGAACTATTGTGTGGCCAGCTGTGTCTGTCCTCTCTTATGCAGAGGACACAGTCCTCATGCCAACAAAATTCCCCTTAGGTCTCTATGCTGGTTTGAAACTGTTATGTACCCCAGAAAAGCCATGTTCTTCTAATCCAATCTTATGGGTGAAGAACTATTGTGGGTGGGACCTTTTGATTAGGTTGTTTCCATGGAGATGTGACCAATACAATTCAAGGTGGGTCTTAATCCTTTTACTGGAGTCCTGAATGACAAGAATAAAAGACAGAAAACTTAGAGAGAACTCAGAGCTGATGCTTGGAGACCGAAAATCCCCTGGGAGATGCTAAGCTAAGAGATGAAATCCAGAGTTGCCCCGGAGAAGCTAAAAGAGGTCCCACAGATTCTTAAAGAGGGAAAACACCTGAGGAGAGGTCAGAAGGACCCTCAGGAACTGAGAGAGCCATTTTGGAAACCAACTCAGGAGAGAAGGGCCAGCAGACATCACCATGTGCCTTCCTATGTGACAGGGAAATCCCGGTGCGACTGGCCTTTCTTGAGTGAAACTATCCTCTTGATGCCTTAAATTGGACATTTTCGTGGCTATACAGTTTGTAACCTAATAAATCCCCTTTGTAAAAGCTGATCCATTTCTGGTATAGTGCATTCTGGCACAATAGCAAACCGAAAGTCTCCTTGGCAGGACTGGTCCTATGGCCACTGACAGCTACCACAGAAGCTGGAAAAGTTGGGAGCAAGACTGTCATGACTTTCTAAGGCCCTAAGCCTTGGCACATTGCTGACCTTGGCAATATCAGGATCCCCTCTGTAAAGAAGAAGGGTGGAATGAAGGTATATGAGCAACTCACACGTCTACCTTAGAAGGGAAGGAACAACCTAACATTGTACACCTGCTATATGGAAAGCTCTGGAACAAGTACTATTACATTTTTTTAAAAATCTCATTTAACATAATATCCCAAACTCACCTGTAAACAGACGTTTTTGTCTTACCATATCACTTCCCTGTCTTTCAGATTTATCACAAAAGAAAAGATAAATCTCTTCAGATTTATCCAGACTCTTTTCTAAGATGATTGCCTTTTAAAGGTTTCCATTTAATGGCATTTCAGTCCCTCAAAACTGAGCTGAAAGTTTTCAAGTTTTTCTCTAAGTTATACAATACTTCAATATATTTGTTGAGATTCTGATCTATTTTGTTTATTTCTAGTATGAGAAAAACTTTTAGGCAAACTTTTGAGCATAACACTTTTAATCCATTAGAGATATATGAGTAAAAGGAACCAAATCCCATCCATATTGATCCAAAGAATTAAATATATATATAAACAAACCTTAAGACCCCAGCACAGCTATTATTTGGTATATGGTGATTTTCCTGAGAGAGAAGGGCACCAACATTTTTTTGTTCTCTTTTTTAAAGGGAACTAAATGTGAAGAAAAAGGTTAATGTGATATACGGGATGAAAATTAAAACATGAAAGTCAGGAAATACAGAGTCAATGCTCTCACAGGAACCCAGCTCACGTACCCAGGTCGCAGTGTGATCCGTCAGCATGACATGACACACTGGTGTTTCTGCTGAGTAAACTGACTCGGGTCACCAACCATTGGACAGTCATCAATATAGGGTTAGAAGCTAAAAAACTGTTGGAATAATTGCTTACTGATATTTTAATTTATTTTTATTCTCTGTATTGTATCCATTTTTAAACAATATAATTATCTGTATTTGCAAGATTTTAGTTTATTACCAGAATTGCTGCTGGATCAACATATGCTAAAATTGTGTCTATTTGGCAAACAGTTAAGTCAACATAGTCCCGAACTGAGCCAAACTGGATAGCTGACACTACATTGAATTAATTGGGTATTTTAGTGTCACAAACATCCAAACACACTCCTATAGTAGCAGGCAATTGAACATGCACCTGACAGACTCCTTTGGCTTCATGGGATTAAATCTGCTAAAGGGTTTGGTCTTTTCCCCTTTCCCACTCCCTCTTCCCTACTTCTACCCCTCTCCAAGTCAGACAAGGGAATGGAAGGTGGGATGTACAGACTAAGAATTGTGTGTTTTTTTCTGTTCCCCAAGCTTGTCTCCTCCTTTTAGGTAAGGACTCTAATGTAGGAATCTTTATTAGTCTTGACTCTCCAGGAAAATAGAACCAACAGGATATATATATATATATATAACGAGATTTCTTATAAGAGTTGGCTCATGTGACTGTGTGGGGACAGGCAGTTCCAAATTCTGTAGAGCAGGCCATAAGCTAGGAGTTCCAATAAAGGTTTTCAATGAATGCCCCAGAAGAAGTTGTTTGGCAAAAGCAGAGATGGAAATTCTTCCTTCTGACTACTAAACTCATCACTTCTTTTCAGGCCTTCAACTGATTGGATGAGACATCTCTCATTGTTGAAGGCAATCTCCTCAGTTGATTGGAGATGCAATCACCATGGAATCAATCAAATTACTAATGACTTAAAACCATGAAATAACTTCACAGTAACAATCAGGCCAGAGCTTGCTTGACCAAACGACTGAACATCATAACCTGACACGTGAACTCACCGATTACAGGACCCCATGCTCTAGAAGTCATTATTGGTTTAGAGCAGCGGTCAGCAAACCTTTTCTGTCAAGGGCCCAATCATATATATTTTCAATTTTTCAGGTCATGCGGCTTCTGTCTTAGCTGCTTAAGTCTGCTGTTGGAGCCAGAAAGCAGCCATAGTTAAGATGCAAATAAATGGATGTGACTATTTTTCAGTGAAAATTTATATACAAAAACCGGCAGCAGGCTAGATTTGACCACTGAGGACATAGTTTGCCAACCCCTATTCTAAAGAATTCTGCTTCAAACTAGTCTGGTTTTTTCTTTCTTATTTTAACAAGGATATATTCTATTATACAGCTCTGTAATCCAACCCTGCTTTTCTATATGCACTATCTCCTAACTCTGTTTTTATATCTTGCCACAATTATTCTAATTTTATCATTTTTTCCTGCTAATCTTTAAGTTTCTAGCTTCTATTCTAGATTCCTTTTTATTTTTCTTTACCTTTACCACAACCCCAATTTACCCAGCCGTCATCAGCTAGCGAGTACAACTAAATTAGGATACAGTATCTTTAATGCTGTATTAGTAGCTATTACTGTACAATGAAACATCCCAGAACTCTGTGGCTAAAAACAACCACCATTTAATAGTTTTCATGAGTCTTTCGGTCAAAAGGTAAGTTGCCTCCCCACAAATCTCAAAATTTCTTACCTATTATTAACTATTTATTCTTCCAAATGAATTGATAATTTTTTTTATCTAATTCCATAAGAAGAAATTAACTGCAATTGCCTCAAACATTTATTTATTTTAGGAAGTTTGACATTTTTATGCTATTAACTCTTTTCATCTAGCATTTTTATGCTATTAATTCTTTTCATCTGAAAAAATTCCATTTTTTTCAGAACTTGTTATTTTTTTCTCAGAACTTCATAATTTTATTCAGTTAGGCCCTTAAAAATTAAATTCTTAATTTTGTTCCTAAGTATTTTTAGTTTGTGTAACTACTATTATTATGTAACATTTTCATTTTTAGTCAATTACTGTTAATCAGAGAACCTTTTTATGTTTTTATTCACAACTAACCACTTGACCAAAATCTACTTTAGATTTTCTCTTTTACACCTTTAAAATACTTGTTTATGCTCTTAATTTTGATTTCACTTCACATTAAAAAATTTTTTTTCTTCTTTCTTAATAATGCATGAAAAACACACAGCACAGTGTCTGGAAAATAAAATGGTATGCCCTCAGTAAATCTAAGCTGTTATTAAAAATTTTTATTAAAAGACTGAATTTTGTGCTAGTCTCTGGTCATCATCCCATTCATAGCTATGTGTGGAAAACAGGATGCAATTTTGTATTTCATATTACTTTTCCTAATACCTTAATACCTATTAATAGCCACAATAGATACTAAAAATTAATTCATACATGAATCAGCACTTGCAGTTCAATTCTAAAAGTTAAATTATAAGATTTTATGCTTTGATTAGAAATGTTAACAAGTTAAACTCAGCTTTCATATGAAAAACTGTAACACTTATCAAATACAACATAAGTCACTAATGACCACAATTAAAGCAGAACTTAATCAACCTTAATGTTGAGGAGAAAGCAGAAATCTTGTCAGTAAATTCTTCACTGGGGACATTAATCAGTCCTTGTTGGGTTAAACATAAATTAACATGTGACTAGAGCCTCATAGGAAATGGTATGTTACTCATTAACAACTTAATAAATCACCTTCCCACTTTGGATCTTCCACCACCATATTTTAAGATGCATTTTCCATTTCATTCCACTTGCACAAAGTGCTATCATTTTTCAATGATTTTTTTTCCTTCTACATTTTAATTCACCTGTGCTTGCTTTAGGCAAATCTGTAAACATTCCTGCTTTTTCTCTTTGTGCAAACATACTCATTCTTAGTTGAGGAAACAGGAGAAGTTGGAAAAAAAGGAGTAAGTGAGGGAAAGAAGTGTAGCTGGACCAGATTTACTTACTGCCTTTAGATTTACATCTAAAAGATATCTGTATTTACTCATTTGGCTCAGTGGATTAGAGAATGGTATTATGAAGCAAAGATTATAATGTAGTCTCATAAATATTGGTATTACTGTTTTCTGGTCTGTTCTAGTTTGCTAGCTGCCAGAATGCAACACACCAGAGATGGATTGGCTTTTAATAAAAGGGGATTTATTTCATTAGTTCTTCAGAGGACAGGCAGCTAACTTTCCATTGAGGTTCTTTCTTACATGGGAAGGCACAGGACGATCTCTGCTGGCCTTCTCTCCAGGCCTCTGGGTTCCAACAACTTTCCCTGGGATGATTTCTTTCTACATCTCCACAGGCCTGGGCTGAGCTGCGAGTGCTGAGATGAGGTATGCTGAGCTGCTTGGGCTGTGCTATGTTGAGCTCTCTCATTTAAGCACCAGCCAATTAAATCAAACATCATTCATTGCAGCAGGCATGCCTCCTACCTGACTGCAGATGTAATCAGCAACAGATGAGGTTCACGTACCATTGGCTCATGTCCACGGCAACAGAACTAGGTGCCTTCACCTGGCCAAGTTAACAACTGAATCTAACTACCACATGGCCCAAAGACTTTATCTTTAATGTTAAAAAGTAATTAATAGTAATAACAATAATAAAACAGTGCAATACATGCATTCTCTCATATAACTCCTCACTATGACCTTCACTTCACAGATAAGGACATCAAGTCCTAATGAAGCTGAAGGTCACAGAGAGAGCAAGAGATTGGTGAAGTTTGGCTTCAAGGCCTGAATTGTTAACTACAAAGCTATGTTCTCCCACCAGCTTGCGCCTTTTGCTTATGCCGAAACAAATCCCATCCCAATAATAACTAAAATTATCAACGCTTGTCTTGCTCAAAATTCTCTAATCATTGCAAGTAAAAAGACCATTGGAATTTGCCCACAACATAGGAAAAGGCAAATTTCTACATATGTACCTAAATGCAGCATAAAATACGTTTCCCTACTTCACACAGAAGACCCCAGCCACATGCTGAGGGTGAAAAGTCATTTAGGGCAGGATTGAGGGCAGCCAGGCAGTGAGTCCAGAAGAAATGTATCAGACATAACTCGGTCTTTCCTTTGAATTCCCCAAACTCACAGCTGTTTATTCATGGGGACTTGATTGTGAAGGAAGACCCCAGTAAGTTTACTTTAAACAGATGCCTATTTTCTCTTGGGGACTAGGCATGCATGGTAATGCTTTTGGAGAGAACAAATACTTCTCAAACAGGATAAGCCAGAGCCATTGGAAGGAAGAAAGGGGGTCAGCTCTTCTAATTCATTTCAGTGGAGATGTTTTCCTCTTCTTAACAAAGGCAGAATATCATAGAGGCTCGATGCTGGGGCAGGTGATAAGGTCCATGATTAAATTTTCCATGTTTCCTGTTTTAGTTCTTGGAATCTAGGCCCTAAATTCTGGTGTTATTAGCAGCCTTTTCCCATGAGAATCTGGGGAAGCAGGAAGTGGGACAAAGCAGCACATCTTAACACACCCCTGCTCAATCACAGTCCTTAAGCGCTTATCTTTAGGAAGGTTTTAGCCGGATCAATAAAGACTGACAGGGAAGTGAGTGGGCAGAATGTTTTTTGCACAACCTACATATAATTATATTCAAGACAAAATTGTGTGGGCTAGGGAATGGACTCCAGCAGAAATATAACCAAAGGAGTCTGTAGGTCCTCTAAGAAATATACCTCACACATAAAAGAAGCCCAATGGGCAAATACCTCCTTACTTTGTGAGCCAACCCACCCCTGAATACAGATGTGTTAATAAAAATATACCATATGTGGGATGCATGACTTCTGAATTTTCCCTGATAAAGTATTTGGATGTTAACTTTCAAGAGATAGACATAATTACTCCCCTCTTGGATGGAAATAAAATTCAAATATGTGGTCTTGATTATCACAGTGGAATAGAGAATGGATCAATTTAAAACATAACATTTCTGCCAAGATGATTGCAATTTCTTTCATTTCCTCCTTTAACAATGAATTATTATTTTTCTATTCACTTTTCCAGCTGATGGGTAGATAAAAATGGTACTGAGATTGCCAAGACTATTTGGCAGGAGAGGTTTGGTATAAGGATGAATGTTACAAAGATTGGTTTGGGGTTCATTTTTATGAACTTGGAAAAGGAAAAATAAAGTTTTTATGTATATGTCAGATGTGTAGATTAAAGACACACTTACCAACCAGTGGGCTGGTGGAAATCATCGGTTGTTTTAATTTCCTTCCCCATTTCTCTGGAACACAAAAGTGGGTATCTAATCCCAAGGGCACAGGAATCTGGAACCAAGTTTTCATCACGTCCAACTCTGGCAAGCTGCAGGCCAGGGGACACAGTGGGGACTAGACTCAGAAAAGCAACCACACAACAGAACACCAAGTTCCCTTTTAGACTACATTTCAGCCTTATGCTCTTAATCTTGATTTTCACGTTCTCACTTTAATTTTATAACTATAGCTTTGTCATTTTGAAGGACACTAAGTTTTCTGAGTGCCTAATACAAAAAAAAAATTGCTTTCTTTTCTATAACAGTTTTAACTTTTGAAATATGCTGTTGACAGTAAAAACTTTGAAATTTAGCAAACTCAAGTTTTTTTTTTTAAGGTGAAATGCACTTTTTTTGGACATGCTCCCTGGTATAGTTAGGGCTCTTGGTGGCAAACAATAGAAACTTACTCCAGACAATTTAGGCAGCAAAGGAACTTACATGAAGACTATTGAGGATTTATAGAAATGAAGGAAAATGCTGGAAAATGAGTCTGGGAAAATGATCAGAATTGAAATGAGGTTGGTGGCAGAGAACTCAATCAAGGTCAGGCCCCGGAAATTTTCTGGCTAGAACACTGCTTCTGCATAAGAACCCACTGCCACTGGGGCCACCCCCAGAATCCTGACTCTGTCACTGCTACCATGAAGCCATGGTTCATTCTGAACTGTCTTTACATCTTTTATTGCTTTCTATAGACTCAGCATTCCAGGTGAGAGTTTCTGAATTAGCTGGGCTTAGGTGCTGTGTCACATGCTGCTTGTGGTTAGAAAAGAAGACTATATGGTGCCTTTCAATCTCCATAGAACTATATAAAAGAGTTCTATCCCTAAATAAAAGTATCTACATAATGTGGAGCTATAATTTAAAAGAAAAACAAAAACATATCAACCACCACCTCTAATTTTCCCATCAAAATAATCACATATCCTTCTATACCATTCTGTGATATTTTTCTTCACTATTTACTTGCATTTTTTCTATTTACCTACTTTCTTATTGATTGCATGATCCTTTTTTTCTTTTCCATTTTTGCCTTCATTTCTTTCCCTAGTGGGATTTCATCTGCATTTGCATTAATGATATATGCTATCTCCATGTATAATTTGCCATCCCTATATAATGTTGGATTTTTAAGACCAGATCACGTAAGGATATTTCATCACAGAACATATCACTACAAATCAGAAAAGAGCTGGTATCTTAGCCAAAACTGTATATCCAGCTCTTAAATATGCATCTCCACCTGGATAGTGTCTGGTCAGTGCAAACATCCTAAGTAAAAAAAAAAAATCAACTAATTCATATTCCCCCATCCGTATCTTGTCTCTATTACTGGTACTACCACCCACCCACTTGCCCCACCCAGATATTTGAAAATCCTTATTGATTTTTCTCCTTTCTTCTCAGACTCTATCCAAGGAATCACACATACCTGTCAAATCTACCTTGTAAATATTTCTGGACTCTGCTGTTCTCTTTTCCATCTTTATCATTATTATACCAAGTCAGGCTCTCATCATCTCTTGCCTTAAGTAAAGGCCCTGTTGTTTTGAGTCTCACTTCTCACTGCTTCCCACACGTGACATTTTATACCCCAGCTATATCAAAGTACTTATAGTTCCCAAAATATGCCCCACTGTCTCCATGTATTTTTTTGGCTTACTTGGAATATGCCTCCCCACGTTGTCTCCTTGCAGCAAACATGCTCATCTTTCAAAACTGAACTCAGAAATTATCCCTGCTGGGAAGACTTTCTTACTCTGACCTTCCACCTGCAAAACTACTCCAATACAAATTAATTATTTCCTCCTCTGTTCCACAGCTCTCTGTACAGTATTTTAATTATCTACTATTGACCTAACACTGAATTATAATTGCTGCTGTGTTTGTCTATGTGCTGGTTTGAAAGGAAGTATGCCCCCTAAGAAAAGCCATGTTTTAATATAAATCCCATTTCATAAAGGTAGAATAATCCCTATTCAATACTGTATATTTGAAACTGTAATGAGATCATCTCCCTGGTTGATGTGATTTAGTCAAGAATGGTTGTTAAACTGGATTAGGGGATGACATGTCTCCAACCATTTGAGTGGGTCCTGATTGGTTTAATGGAGTCCTATAAAAGAGGAAATATTTTGGAGAATGAGAGATTCAAAGAAAGTGACACTACGAAGCAGACAGTCCACCAGCCAGCGACCTTTGGAGATAAAGAAGGAAGACGCCTCCCAGGGAGCTTCACGAAACAGGAAGCCAGGAGAGTAAGCTAGCAGATGATGCTGTATTCGCCACATGCCCTTTCAGCTGAGAGAGAAGCCCTCACTGTGTTCACCATGTGCCTTCTCACTTGAGAGAGAAACCCTGAACTTCATCAGCCTTCTTGAACCAAGGTATCTTTCCCTGGATGCCTTTGATTGGACATTTCTATAAACTTGTTTTAATTGGGACATTTTCTCGGCCTTAGAACAGTAAACCAGCAACTCATTAAATTCTCCCTTTTAAAAGCCATTCTGTTTCTGGTATACTGCATTCCAGCAGCTAGCAAACTAGAACAGTCTATATGCTTCTTGAGAATCTCCAATATAGAGACAGAGTGGCAAGTTTGGTACTCACTACTTGTGGTCACCATTATTTCCAGTCTGCTTTCCTCCCTGCACACAAGGAAGTGGAAGCATTACTATTTTTCCACTTAAAATAATGGAATATAGCTCCTGCTATGCAAAAATTCGCTACGCAAAAATTCGCTACGCAGCATGGTGGTAGGAACTAATTACACATCAGCAATGAAAAATACCAGTATTTTTCTTCTCCCATCAGAAACTTTTTCACAAGGAGGAAAGGGTGTGTGGACAAAATAGCAAAGAAATATCATGTAAATAAGCCAAATGTTTAATTTTATTGAATAAAGAAAGTTCATTCAAGGCTTACATAGATCATTAGAACAGTTTAGATTATAACAGTTGAGAGATCTATAGCTGATTGGAAGGAAGAAAGACAGTTTATATTTTCAGCATAGAAAAAAATCTAATTGCTACAGATGTCCTGTAAAATTCCTAAAACAAGATCTAGCCAAGTTTATTGTTTAGTGACTTTTTCTTCTTTTTAAAGGGATGAAAAGTAAGATTCAATGTGTGTACTACTGGTTACAACTAACATAACAGCTTGAAAAAATCATGAGACAGAAGCATACACATAATAGAAAAAGACGATTTTGAAATCATACTAAAGGACTATTAACTATAACAAATGAAAAGATACATTAAAACCAGCAGTGTGTTACACTAGTTCAAAACAGAACTCACGAGGCGGACCAAAACTGATGCGACTTAAGGAAAATAGTCTGTTTTTCAGAAGTGTTTCCAGACATAGGCCGCCACTAAGCAACGTCAACAGTGACTGTGTGGTCCCCGTGTTAATCAATGAAGTGTCAGAGGTGGAGTGAGTAGGCTAACAGCTTAAACTTTCTCCAAAGTTTTGTAATACTCCATCAGCACAGTCCAAGCCTTCGGAGCCATGAAACCTTCAGGAGGTTTCTGGCCTTCTCGGGCAAGTTTGCGCATTCGTGTTCCTGAAATAAATTCAAAGTCTTCGTGGCTGAAAGAGAGAAAAGAGAAAATTTTACATTTTTAAAAACTCACTTGTAGTGAAATTTTAAAAAGCATTTGTGCCTTCTGTCCATGTTAGACAAACATAATGAAAAATTAGCCTGATTAAAACCTAGTACTTGTGAAAGTCAACTTTGTCGCTGAACAAAAAATACAACATTAAATATTACGCATTTTTAGAAAAAGGAAAAGTTGCTATTTAAAAATTCTACTGACATCATTGTAGATTCAAATACAGTTGTAAGAAATAATACAGAAAGAGCCCCTGTATCCTTTACTCAGTTTCCTCCAGTGGTAATATCTAACAAAACGACAGTATAATGTCTCAACCAGGTTACTGTCACTGAAACAATCTACAGATCTCATTCAGACTTCAATAGTTTTACTTATACTCATTTCTGTATGTGTATTTAGGTCTATACAATCTTATCACACTTGTAAGTTTGTGTATCCCACTACCAGTCAAGATACAAAACAGTTCCAAAACCACAACAACCACTCAAGTTGCTCTTTTACAGCTATATTCATCTCCCTCTCTCTTCCCTAAACCCTGGTAACCACCAATCTAAAATTACATTTAAAAAAAAAACAAAAAAAAAAACACTAAGTCAAATTTAGCTAACACAGATTGAAAATCTTTTTTAGGAAGTTTTAATTTCAAAGGCTAAGTTGCATGGGTATATGGAACATAAAGAAAAAAATCAGTATTTTTTAGCAGCGGCAATTATCCATATTATTCCACTGACAAGCTACTACAAATAGTTCTTCTCATCTTTACACATATATAAAAACACCAAAGCCTTTAGCCCATTAAGCACAGAGCATCTATGACAATGGTACATATCATCTACCCATAAATTTCACCCTCTTCTCTTTACAGAGGAAACCAACTTAAACACAGCTGACGCAGGGTCCACCAAGAGTTCTCGGTGGGTCAGGTCATCAGGTCACTGGCCCTGTTTACTGTCGAGTTAGCAGTCACATGGTCCTTTCTCCCCCTACTCCATTATTTGTGGAGTTAACTGAAGATTCAGTGAGATCATAAGCTGCCCAAGTCGCCCTTGCTTCTAGAGGTATCGCGTCCTAACTCTGAATTCTGTGGCATGAACTATTTGTAAACAGGACCTCTGAAGATCTTATTATTAGTTAGGGTAGGACCAAGCTGAATCAGGGTGGGCCTTAATCCAGTATGACTGGAGTCCTTATAAACAAAAGAAATTGGCCATGGAAGTAGGAACATGAGGTGGGTACAGGAAGACACAGATCTCCAAGTGATGGAAGATTGCCAGAAAGCCACCACCAGAATTCTAGAGACCTTGGAGAAAGCATGGCCTTGCTTTCTGGACTTCTAGCTTCCAAGACTATGAGCTAACAGAGTCTTACTGTCTAGGCTAACCAACATGTGCTGTCATAGTAGCCCCAGCAAACTATGACAACAGCTCTTCTAACTAATAACTACACTTCTAGGAATCTACATTAAAGGAAATAATCAGAGATACAGATCAACATTAGGCATAAAATGACTGTCTTCAAGTTGTTTTATGATGACAAAATAGTAGAAATAAAGATCCAAAGGGAATGATGGTTAAATAAATTATGGTACAGCCTTGTGTGGAATATTAGTCACTAAAGTACAATTAAAGACATGATAAAATGTTCATGATGTAAATAATCACCATATAAAACTTTACATACAATATCATGCCAATTTTGTTAAAATACACTCACATACACTCACACACACAGAAAGGCCATAAAGAAATACATCCAAATGTTACTAGTGCTGAAGATGTGGTATTATTGCAGGTGTTTTCTATTTTGTCCATCATGTTCTCTGAATTTCCTCAGTTTTCTACAAAGTATTCTACATAATACTCTTTCTAATGAGAAAAAAATGTGTTTAAAAAAATCTCTACCCAAAGTCATTTTAAATCATTTTAAATAGCATAACCTTTAATTAGCCTGGAAATGCAATCATTTGGAATATCAAGTGTGATGACAGTAGATAAAGAGGGCGCTACTATAGCGTCATGCTTCCTTGTCTCGCCCCATATTAGTTATAGTGGCTATTGACAGACTTTAGCATTAACCAATCTGCACAGTGCTAGGCACAGACATATGCAGTAAATATTTAGCAATCAAGTCCCGTGCTCGTCTTTCTAATTTGGAGCTCAATATACATTTGGCAAAAGAAAGAATGAAAAGGTAAACATATAAGAAAATTTTCTGGTACAAGATAAACCTATCCCTAGTTCTCAATGAGTCAGTTACTGCCCTTTGTCCTCTGGCAAAAACAGGGTAAAAAAGGGGGGTGACATTGGGTTTCTGATTTCTGTGGTTAATCTGGTGATTATCTGTACATTTCCTTTTACCTAAATTTAGATTATTCACACTGGAAGCCTTTAAATGCCCTTCAGGATCATCTCTTCAATAATTCTCTCAGATCTCCCCTTTGGTGACCTCGCTCATGTCCACTTAACTCAGGAGCGCCCAAACACCATCTTCCCAGCCTAGCCAATTAATCTGTGAGTTCTCGGGCTGTCCTCCTGCAGAGAGCTCCTGACCAAGAAAGAAGCCTCATCATCATCTCCTTTGTGATGCTGATGACCATCTGGTTTTGGGTCTCTCCCTCTGCTTTCCTGACTTCCGTTATTTGTTGCTCAGTAACCTGACTGCTCACAGAGCTTCTGAACCTCTGGCTTTGTTTCCTTTTTTTCACCACCAACCTCTAAGCACCTCCTATACCTGGCGTCCTCCTGCACTGACCCCTACTGTTATTTCCTATCTCAATCCCTAGTCCTGGATCTAGTTCTACCATTTAGATTCACTGCTGGCTCAGTTCTGACCTTTCCAACTCCCCAGGAGGTTGGTGAGTTTCCAATCAATGTACCCCCCCATTACAGTGACTTCTGAAAAATGTCTAAAAATTTTATTCTGGAATGCTATGCATTCAGAATATGAACATAAAACAGTGAAAGACTCATTTAATTAGTCACAGGAAAAATCAATCTCAATGCTTTATAATCCCATCTCTTACTTTGCAGCATAAAAGCACTACTTTTCTACATCCCCTTTGATTCAGGGATGAAACATTTTCCCCTAGTCTTGCTGACTGCTCTTTCCATCCCTTGCACCACTAGAAAGATGGGAAGATTCACAGATACTCTCAATCCACTCAATAGCTCAGCACCTCTAATCTTGTTAGATAAAACATTTTGAACGTTCATATAAAATTAACACAGATGATCACTGAAGAGGAAAAGTTAAGAAGAGATTGTTTCAAGACAAGATGTTTTGGTTCAAATTGTTAAAAGGGATTGTCTCCCACTTCTATCATCTGTTCAATGAACCAGAAAAGTCATACCTATTTTAATATATTTGCTCATGCAGAGGAGCTGGGTGACACAGCTGATACATAAAGAAGCCTCCCATCTATCCCAAATATAAGTGGGGGTGTGTGTGTGTGCTGGTTTGAAAGGAAGTATGCCCCCTAGAAAAGCCATGTTTTAATCAAAATCCCATTTCATAAAGGTAGACTAATCCCTATTCAATACCATATGTTTGAAACTGTAATCAGATCATCTCCCTGGAT
The DNA here is from genome assembly GCA_004026745.1 of Myrmecophaga tridactyla. Classification (NCBI taxonomy): domain Eukaryota; kingdom Metazoa; phylum Chordata; class Mammalia; order Pilosa; family Myrmecophagidae; genus Myrmecophaga; species Myrmecophaga tridactyla. The sequence goes on from PVIY010021103.1 coordinate 42,490, forward strand.
GATGTGATTTAGTCGAATGGTTGTTAAACTGGATTAGGTGATGACATGTCTCCACCCATTTGGGTAGGTCTGGATTGGTTTACTGGAGTCCTATAAAAGAGGAAACATTTTGGAGAATGGGAGATTCAGAAAGAGCAGCACCACAAGGCAGAGTCCACGAGCCAGTGACCTTTGGAGATGAAGAAGGAAAACGCCTCCCAGGGAGCTTCATGAAACTGGAAGCCAGGAGAGAAAGTAGCAGATGATGCCTTGCTCACCATGTGCCCTTCCAGCCGAGAGAGAAACTGTGACTGTGTTTGCCATGAGCTTTTCCAGATGAGAGAGAAACCATGAATATCGTCGGCCTTCTTGAACTGAGGTATCTTTCCCTGGATGCCTTTGATTGGACATTCCTATAGACTTGTTTTAATGGGACATTTTCTCAGCCTTAGAATTGTAAACTAGCAACTCATTAAATTCCCCTTTTTA
>PVIY010021104.1:0-26135 GCA_004026745.1 Myrmecophaga tridactyla
GGAGGGGGAGGGGAGAGAGGGAGGGGGTGGGGTGGGGTCCCTGTTGGAAAACCGGGCGTGTTGCCCTGGCTGTGCAGAGCCCTGACGGTTGAGAGTGTGCCGTCCTGGCACTGTGGGATCTCCCATCCTAATCTGTCACTCAGATCACTCTTCTGTGCACCGGGCTGGAAAGGAAGTGAGCGTAAAGTGTCCTGTCGTGTGCCCGGAAGTGTGTGCTTCCACGGGCTGCGCTGTGCTGCGGGAGGTCTGAGCCCCGTGCCCTGTGCTTGTCTCCCCGCCGCACCCAGGCCCCTTGCAGGCGTCGCCGGCCGCTCAGCAGGAGCCGGAGGGGGAGGAGCTGAGCCGGGCCCTCCACCTGGGCGCCGTGGTGCAGGAGCCGGCCGGTGAGTGGCAGGGCCTCGCCAATGTCTTCTGATGCAGATCTAGATCAGACCTGGAAGAACATTTCGGAAGTTTGTAAAGAACAAAGCACTAGGAACTTCGGTTTTGAAGCGTCAAGTGTTATAAATGTTAATACAATAGTATTTTTACCTATAAAATTATCTAAAGAATCATTGTCTTTCAGAGACTTATAGGAAGAAAACTGGGAAAAAATATAAATGTATTATTCTTGTGTGTCTACAAATCACTGAACTCAGGTACTATAATACAGCAGGCAGTTTCATCTTCTACTCCACGGCCAGTGTATCTAGTTAAAAAAGAATTTCTTAACTGGATCTTACTATCATTGTAGTGTGATTTCTTTGTATTATCAAAGACAAAAGTTAACATGGAACAGTATGTAAATTTTACTTCCTGCTTTCTGTTGTAAGAAGCATAGCTTAAGAAACAAACCTAAGAGAGGTGCACGAAGTTCAGATAAAACATCCTAACACAGGGAAGTGCTTTCTACTTTGTTCTCTGTGCGTCTTGAAAGTTGGTAGAAATGGGTTCTTTGTAGTGTACAGTCAGTTAGCAGAACTGATGCCTTGAGAGGTGGCTGGGCCAATCCTCTCTGATGGCAGATGTCTAATCATTAGCTACAGGAAGGCGGAACCGAGGGCATAGCGGGGAATAGGGTAAATCCCAGTGAGGGCTGGTGTGGGCACTCACCGCGTGGGGCCACGGCCGGGTGCCTGGGCCGGCAGTCGCTGAAAGCACAAGCCATACCGAGACAGTGGGATCCACACCCGCTACCAAGGAACACAGTGACCGCGGCGCTGTCCACCTCAGGAGATAAAAATATGTTTGCAGTTTAAGTATCAGGATCCATAAACGCCCATGGTTTCCCCTCCTGCTTCGACAGACGTGTTTTTTATTTCAAGAACCCTCTGGCATCATCAGTGTTGCCATGTGAAATATGTCCCACACCAAATCCCGCCCCATGCTGGAGCCAAGGGCATGTCATTCCTGTAACATTCCAAAGATGGAAAATTCTTTACTTAATTTTAATTTTTCCTTCAAAATTATTTATATGTTCTATATATAAATACATATGTAAATACACAGATATATGGGCCTCTGTGTGGCTGAATAGTATATTTTGTAAATATGAGTACTAGTTCCAATTACAGAAAGAGATGATCAGAGTTTTCACCTTCCTACAAGCACTTCCAGATCAGTATTGTATTCATTTTATTAATAAATGGATATCTTTTTCATTGTAATATAAAAGCTGGGGTTTTTTTCCTGAAAAAATAATTGCCTTTTTTTCTCTCATTGCCTCCTTGATCTCAGAAGAGACTAGTTTTATTATAAATATTGTATGGACTTTGTATATTAAGAGAAAGGTCCCTTCAGATTCTTAAAGAAAGAGACATTTCACTGTTATTTTGAAAGAGCATCTTTTGATTTTTTTGTTCTTCACATTTGGCTTTATGTATATAAGTAATATTGATGGTGATATGAAAACTTTTGTTATGTGAAAATATTTAAGTCAGAAAACTTAAATAATATTACTTTTTTTTTTCCAAACTGCTTTGTGTATTGTATATTTTTTTAAGGAAAGAAAAGCCTTATTTGACTTACTCTTGTGATACTGGATTATTATAAGTCCTGAGGTTTCCCTGAATGTCAGCGTGTATACCTGGCAGCAGTCAGAGTATTTAGAATAATTGTAATTATGCTAGAGTTTTAAAGGTTCTACTTTTATTGCACTTTTTTTAAAAAACAATTTTGTATTCAACTGTTTTAGGAATGTTGATTAATTTTGATGACCAGGTATCCCCAAAGTTAAAATTATTGGGCTCTTGTTCTTGCTGGATTTATTTATTTTGTTTTTAGCATTAAATGCCATCTCAGGACAGGCTCTAATTCCTAAGTGTATAGAAAGTCCAGTTTAGCGGATTGTATTCAGTAGTTGCTATTGAAGTAAGGCCTTAATGGGTGAATCTAAAGCCTACTTTATTTTGGTTAAAGAAAAAAATCTATCGAAGTGTTTTGTGACTTCTCTCAATTTATTAGCAAACACAAGACATTTGTGTATTTGGGGAATTAATTTTCTAATTATAAAAGCTGCTTCTTTGCAAAAATTATTAAGACCTGATTTCGCTGGACCCCTTCATGGTGTACGAGTTGATGTTTAAGTTTACCAAGTGATAAAAAGTCTAGTCCCACACACAACCAGGGTTTTAAGGATAGATAACTGTATTTTTAGAAATATCTCAGCATAACATAGCACATATACTTTGTAATAATAAATAAAAATGAAGTTAGGAAATAAAGACTAATTTTTTCTTTTAAAATATTATAAAATAGGCATGGAAATCAAGATGACTTTTAACAGAAGAAGAGCTTTGATGTTTGATATCTTCCCCTGTAGAATCCAGACAATGAAAATTTAGCCTTACAAGTTCTTTGAAGAGCTTCAGAATGCAAACAAATAGGGTATAGATCAACAACAGGCAAGTTACATATTAGCAGAGATTACTCAAATATCATTACTCTTCTTAATTGTTTATGTTTGTTTGTTTTTTAATTTCTGGCCAATTAAACAAAACCCTGGACACTTGGGTGCCTGTTGCAAGTTCCTGGGTGCCCTGAGCCCACAGAGTCGATGCTTCTGTGGTCAAGTACCTGTGACGCACTTAGGTAGGCCGGGAGCGAATGCCCTGCCCGGGTGTTGCTCTGCCTGCCGGCCAGGCTGCAGCACACGCAGCTGATGCCTCCAACCAGGCAGCGCGCACGGGGCCCGTCTTTCATTGACGGCAGTAGGTTAAAATAAAACCTTTCAGACCTGTAAACCCAAATGGCCTTCTCCCTGCCCCCCGCCCCCAGCCAACAAATTCTACTTCTGCCCTTTTGGAATGTCTGAGGTGGGTTCGCAGTCCGGAAGGAGAAGCGAGCTCCTCCTGGTGGAGAGGAGTTGACTCACCAGCCCGTTCAGCCAGCGGCTGGTCAGAAATCGCCTTTTATTTTTCTAACAATTTTTTCCAGTTGAAATGTGAAAACTCTGTCCGAGGAGTAAGTGATTTCTGTTGCATCCAGCATTTAACTAGAGAATGCTTCTTTAGTACGATATTTGGCAACCCCCACTTCAGTCCAGAGCTGTGAAAACGGAAGCGCTTTTCTGGTCTCCGTGTCAGTTTTCCTTTGGGAAGGCCATTTGTACAGTGGATGCAGACTTACATTTAAAAGGCTTCACAAGGATTTATGTAGGGAACAGCTTTTCACAGGAAGTGTGTAAGATGCATCTAATTTCTTTCCAGTTCATTGTTTTTTGAGATAGTTCATATTTGCGTTTTGCAGATTTTTTTACCAGAAGCTAATTCAATATTGTGCTCCCCTCTCCCCCAATAAAATCAACCCAAGGGTTGATCCTTGCTAATTTAACCTTTTCTTAAAAACCTACCGTATACATGAGGCAGAGGTGAAATTACATGATTATAATCCAGGGGCCTCTTTGTGCCCCTTCATCTATATCCCTGTGCCGGTGCTGTGTAATTTTTGGAGTAAGAGTCTCAAAAGTGCCTGCACACACATCCCAATTTAATGTAGTTTTATACATTTGATTGGGGCCTCTATATCTTTGCCATATGCTAATGGAGATTAGCATTTTGAGATTTAGTCGCCTCTTTTTTCAGAAAGTAGGGGTGACAGAATTTTTTTTTTTTTGCAAGATTAGAAACCCTACATGTCCCTAGCAAAGCAAAGACCTTTTTTTGGCCTTGGTTAGATTCATCGTGAAGTGTCATACTTGGTCATCGTTGCTCCGAGCTGACTTCCCTCCTCTCTTTCCCCCTTTCTCAGAGACATTCATGCACAAATGCACGGACACACCCCACTTTCCCTCTCTCACTGCCCTTCACCCAGGGGCTCTGTGGTGGTTTGTAAGTGGCTGACCGATTGCACTGCAAGTACTAAAAAAATCAAGGTAGTCAGTGTAAAGGACAAGAGCAACAGCTGGTGATAAAGGATTGTGCTATTTAATCTTTTTTATGTGTAATGCTTTAAAGCATGAAGCCTTTTGTATTAAATTGAGATTTGTATTCTCTGATGATTCTAAAATGACAGTGACTCATGCTTGATTCACCACTAAAGAAAAAATTTTAAGTTATTATTTTTTTTTTACAGGAGAGTCCTTTTTTTAAAATCTTCAATATTGTTTCATGGTCTATTTATACATTGAATGGTATTATTTAATCCAATTTTGTATGAGAAATGGGCAATTATGCCAAAAGCCAACTGTGCTGGCTTAAAAAATAAAAATAGTTTTTGTATTATTTAAAATTCCTGTATATTTACTTATTTGGGCTTTGGGTGAGTTATGACAGCTTACAGATGGGCGTTTTTTTTCCTTAGTTAACGTTTTTAGCATGGAGCAATGCAATACAGTGACACTGGACTTGGAATAAACCCAGACCCTATGGGGTTTGAATAGCATGAGGATGTCTTACTTTCTCTTCTTGAGGATATTTTCCATTTTCTCTGTCATTTGTAAGGAGAGTGACTTGGAAAATAAATGAAAATCAGTCTCATTGATTTACCTATTTGGGAATGTCCCAAGAGTTTGCCTAGAGTAATAATCCCTTTTTAAGAAAAAAATATATTTTCAAACTTTTAGAAGTTTGTACTTTGTAGAACCATTATCCTGTTGAAATACCAATTTAACTCTTAGATAACCTTATTCCAAGATCAGAGTATAGCCTCCATACTTTTTAAATAGAAATAACTAAAATGATTTTGATATTTTTCCTGGACATGGCTCAGAGGGAATAGTAAGAAGTTGTTTTCTCCTTCTTACTTGGTTGTTTTTAAGAGGCACACTGCCTAATAGCTTAAAAAATACAGCGGTTAGAAGAAGGGGATTTGTTGTTCGGTGTTTTGTTTTTTTACATGGGCTGGCACCGGGAATCGAACCCGGGTCCTCTGGCATGGCAGGTAAGCGTTCTTGCCATTGAGCCACTGTGGCCCGCCCCGGTGTTTTGTTTTTTAAGCTATTTGTTCCCACTGCACAGTGGGTTGCCTCAGCTATTTAAGATGCTTCTCCAGATGAATTTTTCCAGAACGCTTGCTCACTGGCTCACTGTGTTATGTTAGTGTGTTCATATTAACACAATATAAGCCGTGAACACACACCAATCTCTCACGCTCTGGCACAGGTTAGGGGAAAGAAGGCGGAGCCTCCCAGTAGGTCACGTGGGGCCTGCCATTAGCTTAGTCCTGACACTAAATAGCTGTTGTTTTCTGGCCTGTCATTTTCATTTTGTTTCTCTAGCTCTATTTCCTCATCTATAAAATTAGTTGATTAATTGTACTCCTTTCTAGCTCTCAAATGTTCTATTTCCAGTTAAGGGACCTTAACGTTCAGGGAAATGATTCCCCACGGGCCCCCTGCCTCTCCGTGTGTCCCGGGAGCAAGGCACTGCCTGTCTTTGCTCCAGATTGTCTTTTCAAGGCCATCCATATGGCAAGGACATTGCCCTGGGAGACGAGCGTCCTCTCCTCCAGAGCAAGGGATGTGCTTGTTTTGCTTGGTACAGCCAGGAGGGCTGCTGTCCCCTTTTCCCGGAACGGGGCCCCTGGGGCTCTGCCTGGGGGAATTGAGGTTTGGGATTTGCACAAATGCTTGTTTATACTCTGGCTATGGAGGCTGTGAGTGCTCACACCCTTTGTCTCTAACTCAGGAGACTCGTGTCTTCTGCCCGCCTCTGGGACCTGGGACTGTCTGTCTGCAAGCTTGCAAGGCTGGCAGGGTCACCTCTCAGTCCCCTCACAATGCTCAATCGTGGGCTGTTCATGAGCTCCGGAGGCCTTGAGGTCTCCCCGCTGCAGCTTACGAGGGGAGGGACATGTTCCGACACCCGGGTAACCGCTGTCCCCCATCCACAGTGCTGGCCGAGTCCTCGTGTAAGCCTTTATTGCTTCGTTGACTCTCCTGAGTCCCCAAGCCTTGTTGGATGGCGAGAGCATGTGCTCCTCCGCTGCCTCACTTAGCCCTTTCCTTTCCAAAAAATGGGTGTTTCAGCCTGATTTTATTGTTTTGGGCCAAACCAAGAGAGATTTTGTAACACAACTAATTTAGTAATCATAATTTAACAAAGCACTCATCAGTAACCCCAGTATCCAAGCTCTAGGGAAGAAATTCTTTTATTGCACCACGAAACAGCTTGCCTTGATGTTGTTGGCCAATTTTTAGGTAAATCTGGGTAAAGATGGATGGCAGCTGGCCATCTGCCTCAAAATACTCTATTATACAATTTTTCTAAGTTATTCTTCAAACCATTTTTGTCAAATTTAATAATTTAGTCTTTATCCCTTTCATATAATCATTTTTGAAGCAATTTCAAACTTACAGAAAAGTTGCAAGAATAGTGCAACGAGCTCTCCATATCCCTTCACCCCAGAGCCCCACTCAGTACGATCCGGCCCACCACCCTGCGGGTACGAGCTGCCTCTGGGCGCTGCCAGGGCTGCCCACAGCGGGCACCCGTGGCTTGTGGCACCGGGATCTGGCAGGAAGGCTGCCGTGTCCTCAGGGGACAGGCTACCTATGTTTGCCCATGACGGGTGGTGGCGGTGTCCACCACCTGGCTAAGACAGGCCAGGTGACCCCACTGCAACCAGTTTCCTCCTTTGTAAGCCTCGGGCCTTGGCAAGATGCCTGGAGACCACAAACTGCATGCCTCCTTTTACTAATTTTAGCATCCATTACTATTTCTTGCCCAGTGGTTGCCAAATAGTCATTTTCTAACTTGGTCATTCCTTCTACACTTATTAGTAGGTATGCTACTTTAGGAAAGAACTTTATCTTTTCCCTCACTTATTTAATCTTATATTTGTGTTGGTTTGGGTCTCTGGAAATGTATGTAATTCAATGGGCTGTAACTCCATATGTTTATATTTTTATTCTGATGTTCAAATCATCCCAGATGTGGCCGATAGAGTCTCCTTCAAGGTGGCTTTAGTCCTTCTGATATAGCCGCCTTAAACACTGGGAGGACGTTCTAACTTTTGGGCATATTAACTTGTTCTTTTCTTTCCCTGCCCAGCCGTGGAGTTAGCATTTCTCCGGGGCGTCCCTGTCCCTATAGAGGAGGGTGGCGTTGAGAAGCTGAGGGCTGGCCGTGCTCACAGCTATCTCCTGGGCCGACAGTGGGGCACGGTAGGCGTATGTGTGAGGCTGAGTGTGTATGTGCAAGTGTGAACATGTAGGACCATGTGTGTGTGAGGGCGTATGTGGGTGTGAGTGTGTGTGCGCACAGGCGTGTCCACATACCTTGGCATCTGTTTGCCACGCCCACCACCATAGATTTAATTCTAGCTTCCTTCCTTTGCGTATCAGGACCCCGCCTCCTGACGTCAGAGGGCCACCCCCTGCTCAACACCCTCCTCACACAGACGGGTCCTGGCCTTCATTGCCCTCCCCTCCCCCAAGCAAGGAAGAAAAGATTTATCCCTTTCAATGACCCTCTTCATTAGCAAGCGTTCTGGAAGCCCCTGCTTTCTCATGGCCCTCGCCAGTTGCCCATGGCAGCGCAGTCCGCTGGCCACATCACAGACCAGGGTCTTCAAGGACACCAATCAGCCGCCAGGGTTGGCCGGCAGGGCCTCATCTTAGGTGGCTGGGCCACCACCTGCGGCAGCGTCCAGGCCTGGGCTGGGACCTGGTCAGGAGGCAGATTCGGAGTTGGTGGGGCGGAGCGGGGCGGGGTGCTCGGAAAATCCGGTGGGGTGGCATGGGGGTGGCTGTACAGATTGAGGAGCCAACCGCAAAGCACTCGTGTTTTCTCACTGCAAGGAAAAAAGTGGAAGCTTCCTTCTCTACGACAGCCCCTGGTGACCCCATGGACTCAGCCCCTGCTTTGCATTGTCTTTTTGTAAAGTGGTTATTAGAATATTGTATTACTATGTAATATATCCTTGGCTGACCACGTAATACATTTTTCTATATGTGTAATATTAAAATATTTTTGCCAATTCTAAATTTCCAAATTTCTCAACCCAAAGGGGTTTGGGTGGAGAAAGGAAGGGGAGAAGGTGGCAGCTCTGAGCCCACTGCCCCCACTGCCCCCACTGCTAGAAGCTCCTGTTGTCATGCCTGGGCAGTTTTGCCTGTTTTTGGAATAAATGAATACAAAACTTCCCCAGTTTCTGTTCTTGGTTCCCTACACTTGAGTCTGGAAGTGTCTGGACCAGAGAGAGAACCCTATCAGTATCTGTGGTTGTCCCAGAGCTGGGGCCCCTCCATGCCTCAGAGTCACTGGTTAGTGAAGAAAAGAACCAGCAGTTCTGTTACAGAAGAAACAAAAAACCAAGGCAAAACAGGCCTTAAAGTTATCTTTTGGAAAAAGGCATTCCCATAATTTCTAAAGTAACAATACCGTCAACATCTGTACTATTATAACAAATTGTAACTAATTTTTCAGACATTCCCCCTCCATGAGAAAAGGATGTCACACTAGCAAAATGAAACGCAAATATACTTAAAGATTACATAAAAGTAAATGGAAAATTCCTTTCCCTGTGATCCAGGGACTCCATGCCCCAACAGTAACCTCCCTTCCACTTTGTCTTATTAACGCATAAACCATCTGCTGGAAGGTTCTGTGCCTCGACTTTATGGAAGACGGGTTCTCCAGGAACCACTGACATGTGGCCGTGGCTTACAGGGGCTCACCCTCTACAAACAGGGATCCAAAACAAACAAAACACCCATGCAGACATCATTAACATCTATTACTTTATTTCGCTCCCCGAGCACAGCGCGCTCTCGCTGGGGCAGGCCCCGGGGTGGCCGCGCTGGGAAACCGCCCACAGTCTAACTCAAAGACGGCCCATGCTCGAGTTGAACAATTTGGAGGTTTTGTTTTCTGAACTTTTTTTTTTTCTTACCCTCTCATCGTCGAGGCCCTAAATTAATAGACATTATGTTAAGCCCACAGTAAACACTCAGGATTAGAATGGAATTAAAAGAATGCGGGTTGGCGTTGTGTTGCCTCTCCGTCGTGCTCGCTCTAAGGGGGACGGGTGCCAGCACAGGGGGGGCGCTCCGGAAGGCTGAGAATGAGACGCTAAAATCAAAATACGGGCTCAGTGGGTTAGAGGGAGGAGCTTAGGGAGGTGTCAGCATGGGGAGGGAGCTGCGCAGGGGAGAGCCCACCTTCCTCCCGGGCTGGCCAGGCCACACCCGGCCCGCGGGGGCAGCGGCTCTGGGCTGGCGCAGTCCTGAGGTGGTATCTAGGTACGTCTGGGGGCCGGAAGCCCACACAGTTCTCTTCGCCCCGAGGTTAGTGCTTGGCAAGGTGCCCTGTCCTCATCCACACACAAATGTCGCCTCACTTAAGCCAAAGTCACAGTGTCCACTGCCAGGGCCCGGGGGCGCCCCTGAGTCCTAGCAGCTCTCCTTTGGGGAGGGCAAGACCACCCGAAATCCTGCTCCTGGGCTCCTGGGGCACACATGGAAGTTCCTGGAAGCACGGCGGCATGCCCTGGGTCCCCTGGGTGCCCCAAGGTCCTGTTTCCGTTTGAGGCAAATGCCCCGCCCAAGCTTGACATCCCTGTCCTCTCTCTTCCATCCACGAAGCCGGCCAGTGGGGCGTGGGCGCAGCCGGGCTGAAAGCGCCCCTCCCCCCCGCACCTGGCAGCACCTGGCAGTACCTAGCACCCCCTCGGCAGCACCTGGACTCAAAGCTGCACATACCAAGAGCTCCCACCTGCACCTGGTCTTGTTAGCAAAAGCTAAGTGTCCCTGACTGGAGGGGGCGGGGTCGAGTAGCCGGGGCAGCACCCCTGGGCCCCGGCCTCGCTCCCAGGGTGCCCCAACGGGGAGCACGAGTCTGCTGGCCAGTGGGGAAGCAGAGCAGGAGGGCACCCCCGACGCCTGCGGCCGCCCCTCTGTTCCCAGGAGCGTCGGGGGCCATTTTGTTTCTGTTTCTCCAGTGGCCCGATGGCCGGGGGAGCCCAGGGAAGCCCAGGGAAGCAGGGGGTTAGGGGCGCCGTAGGGGTCTGGGGGTGGTGGTAGTAGAGGTGGGGCAGGGGAGGGAGAAGCTGAGCAGGATTCGGGGTGCAGCCTCAGCGCCTGGCCATGGGGGATCCGGACCGGCTGTCTCTTCCGCCCTAGGAAGGAAAACAGCAGGTCAGGTGGGTAGGCACGGGCAGGGCCCCCACAGCCCTCCTCCTCGCCACCCGGGGGCCTCCAGACGCTCTGGCATTGGGATCCCCGCTAAGAAGGATCCATCCATTCCAGGAGGCCCCGGAAACAGGGTGGGTAAGAAATAAGCGGTTACCAGACGGTAGAGCCTTCACTGCATCCCAGCTGCTGAGATGAGCTGCTGGGCGGCCAGCCTAGGCCATCCAGCCTAGGGCACCTAGCCCAGGCCACTCAGCCTGGGGCACACAGCCCAGGGCACCTGAGTGGCACCCAGCCCAGGGCACCTAAGTGGCACCCTGCTCATGGGCAGCACCGCGGTTCTCCTCCCTTGGGCCTTACTCAGCCCAAGTCCTTGGCTTTTCAGGGGAGAGAAGCCCTGGGCTGTGCTAGCCAACTCCCTGAAGGAAGCTGCTTGTCACAAGGATGCCAGACTTAGAGAGTCCCCCAAGGGACGCCCCCTCGAAGGGCTGGCGAGTGGTCTCAGGTTGGCCTGGGAATGTCGGCGCCTCCAGTCTGGGGGCTCGAGAGGGTTCCTGGGTTGAGCCTAGACAAGCAGCGGCGGGAGGCCCTTGGCGCAGCCTCTGCAGCCCCTGAGCGGGGGCCCGGCCCCACCACATTGTGAGCTGCCACAAGATGCGCCGTTGGCGTCGCACTTTTAAAAATGTGCCTTGTTCCTGAAGCGTCATCCAACAGTCACATGAAAGAAAGCACATCTGTCTGAAGTAGAGTGACTTTCTACTCTCCTAGCAAGACACCCAGCGCGAGGGGCCTTTTTAACAACTCCACATCTCCCGAGGGTGAAGGGAGCAAATATTGACTTCATTTTCTGTTCTCGCTCCTGCAATTTATCGAGAACCTACCAATAAGGTTTTAATTTGGTTTTCTCCTTCACACTCCGAGGCTGGCATTACCTGTCCCCCTTCCGCTGCCAGGGCCTGAGCCACTTCAGCCACGCCACCCGCAGCCACGCTGTCCTCTGTCACGCTCTTTAGCACTTTTGAAAAGTCCCTTTGTGAGGGCGGGTCTGCCAGGGGCTATTCCCCAGAGAGCCTGGGGGCAGGAGCTACGGAGACTCCCTGTTGGGGGAAGAGGAGGGCGAAGGGTGCGTCCTCAGCTCATTTGCTCTCACACCGGACAGGGGACACCCGGGACATTATTGACAGGAAAACGTTCCAGTCTCCGTACTTGGAAATCAGAGATTCTTCTTACACGATGCAGCTCATTTGGATCCAATGATTGGGAAAACACTTCATTTTCTCTGCATGCTTGGTTTTTGGTTTTTTTTTTTTCTTTTTACCGACAACAGCAAAGGGCCAGATTGGAGGCCTTGCCTCTCGCCACTGTTTTTCAACCGAGTTAAAAAGAGCAGGAGGGAAGGCCGCGAGACAACCTGCCCGGGCGCCGGGCCTCCCTCGCCAGCACCCTAAGCCCCTCCAGCCTGGGGGGTGGGGTGGGGGGAGTCGGCTTCTCCACGCTAGCTCCTTCCAGGCTCCTTCGGACTCCAGTGCGGAGCCGCCACCGACCGGCCGCCGATGCACTAACACTTAACTACAGACGTAGCAATTGGACTTGGTTTTAATTTGTTCAATCGAAACTTCCCTGGAGCTGCATGGGAATTTAAAAATTTGAAAACGAATGCCTACAGAAAGAATGTCGGGGAAAAGTTCTACCGTGCTGGAGGAAACCCGCGCGCTCCGAGCTGTCTCTGGCCTGGGAGGCACTTGCGGGTCAGGCGGGCCTTTCCACGCGCTGGGGCAGCCCGGACCTCGAAGACGCCTTGTCACAGCCCATGGCGCGTCCCGCAGCCTCTCGGGGATGGAGCCGCGTCCGCCTCGCCAGCCCCTCCGGGTCACCCTCCGAGACCCTCGTGCTCTGCAGCCGTGCAGCTGTGCGCCCAGTGGGTACCGCCCTGAGTCGCCCCCTCCCCAAGCCTGGCCCCGCGGCCGCCGGGAATCGTGGCCGCTGCAGACGTCTGGGCTCCCTCCGGGGAAGTTCCGAGGCGCCGCTGCGGGGGAGCTGGTCGCTGGGCTGGCACCCTGGGGCTGGCCGCGGGCCACCTGCTGCCTCGCTGGGGTCCTGGCGACGCCTCACTCCCAGCCGAGGGGCCCTCGGGGGGCCTGGCGTGGAGAATTCTGCGAGCCGGGGGGGAAACGCTCTGTGCCTCCCTCTCGGGCAGCGCTTACTCTCTCACTGCACTTGGCCCGGGGGTGGCCGGCCTGCCCCCCGCCGCTCGGGACACAAAGCAAGCCCTCGAGTCGCCGACTTAGCACGGCCCTCGCCGCGCAAGGCTCTCCGGCCTAGGTCGGAATTTCCGCAGAAGCCGGGTCTCGGAGCAGCGCACCGAGGGGCCGTTAGGGCCAGCGTCCCCCCCCGCGACGGAGCGCGGCCGCCTGTGGCCCGGTGATGTCCCCTCACCGCGGAGGCCGGCAAGCGGAGGGCTGCAGATGAAGTCTCCCCGCCAGTGGCTGCCAAGTTCCGCTGTTCTGCGCCGCCGGGCAGACCCCGTGCCGGCAAACCGGCACCTCCCTCCCAACACCACCACCCCCGCCTCGCTGGCAGCTCCTGGCCGGCCGAGCGCCCCACCCCAGGGCCCCCCACCCCAGACGAGCAGCCCGGCAGCCCCCCGCGGGCGCTCCGCGCCCAGGACCAAGGGAGGGGGCGCCCTTGCTCTCCCCGGCAGCCCAGAACCCGACGACGCGAACCGCGGTCGGTGAAAACCAAGGCCTGCCAAGAAGTCCGCCGCGGGAAGGCGCGGGGCGCCTCGGGAGGGACCAGCCAGCGTCCGGGGCGCAGAGGGGCGCGCGGGGCGGCGGCGTGCCGGGCTGGGCTCACCGCCCACCCGCCCTGACCTGGGAGCGCCGCCACCCGAACGCGCCCTGCGATCCGGAAAGACAGGACACGTTCCCGCACCCGCTCCCTCCCCGAAGGGCCCGGGGGGGGGGGGGTATGTTGTGCCCTCTTAGCACCTTTCCCGGCGGACGCAGGCACACTCACGCGCGGCCGCCCTCCTCCTCCTCACACTCCGGGCGGTGGAAAGAGCCCGACGGCGCGGGGCGTGCAAATAATTTTGTCTCTCGCGATCTCAGCGAGGACGCGGCTCGCCTCGCTGGGGTTAAAATCAAGTGAAAACGGCAGCTGGGGTTATTTTAATGTAAAAATAAGAGGGGACATCAACCGCCACGATGTTTATTGCCTGGCGTCCCCTGCCCTGAAGATCCTATTCTGCATTCGGGGGTGGAAAGTACCAGCCTGGGGCCCGAAATCGGCGTGGGGCCCCCGCAGCCCGCAGCTCCCGCACAGCGCAGGGACCCTCCCAGCTCCGGGGCCCTGCGACCCCCAGGCTTTGCGGGGCCCCCTCGAGCAGCGCCTCAAGGAGCCTCGCTCCCCTGCACCCCGCGCGTCGGATCGCTCAGCTGGAAGCCCGGCCGCCCTCTCTCCTTGCACCCCGCGGCGTCTCGACTTCCAGGGTCCAAGTCGGAGCGTCACAAAAGCCCTAAATTCTGCCCGTGACCTCTAACCTCGTTCCCATGGGCCCCTGACGGGTCACCCCGAGCCCCGCTCCCCTCTCCCCATTCGCCTCCCTCCTCGGTTCCTCCTAGCGACGCCCGGGGCTGGGCCCCGCCTCCCCGTCCATGCTCTGGCCCCACCCGGACCGGTAGGGCAGCAGCGCCCCAGACCCGCCCATGTGCGAGGGCTCCCGACGCCCGTCTCTGCCTCTTGTCCCGCAGTCTTCGATTTACACACGGGGAAGCTCTGCACGAAGTCGGGGTGTCTGGGGGCGCCGGACGCCCGAAACAGAGCGCCCCCCAGGCCTCACGCTGAGCGCGCGGGACCGCAGAGCCCCAGGCCCCGCCTCCCCCGCTGCCCCCGCGCGCGCCGGGCCCACCCAGGGGCCCTACCGCACAGAGGCCACCCGGGGCGGGCGCCAGGCTCTGGGCAGCGCTGGTTTGGGGGCTTCCCGGCCAGGTCTGGAAGCCACCGGCACTCTCAGCACTGCGGGCGGAGCTAAACCCACCGCGGAGCACCGGGGGCAACTCCGCCCGGGAGGCCCAGAGAGCCCGAGGCCACGTCCCCGCCGCGCCGCGCCGCCCCCGCGCTCCACCCCCGCCGCGGGCAGCCTCCCCCCGCCTCCCGGGCGGCTCCCGACGCCGCGCAGGGCCCTTACCAGCTTAAAGATTCTGGAAAGCGCGCCCTGGGCGTCGTGCGCGCCCTTGAGCCCCTTGTGCGCTGACTTGAAGTCGGACCCTCTGCCGTAGCCGAAGCCGGGCTTCTGCCCCTCGGCGCCCTGCGAGGAGAGAGGAGGCGCCTCAGCCCCACGGCTGCGCGACGGGGCGGACGCAGCGCCCGGCGGTCCCGGGGCCGAAGCTTCCAGAGGCGCCAGCACGCCCCGAAAGAAGCCCACTGCCGCGTGCCAGAATGCGCACGGGGCAGTTTCCCGGAGCCCCGGGAAGCCGGCACGGGAGAGGGGGCCCTGGAGCCGTCCAGAGCTCCCGCCTTCTTAAAGGTCGAGCGCGGAGGGAGCGGGAGGCGGCTGCGGCTGTCAGCCTGCCCGTCCCTGCTGCGCCTGCACCGGGCTCAGCTCGTCTACACACGGGGCCGCAGCACCCTCCAGCATGGGGCTGCCCGGAGGACACGCCCGGACGGAAGGAAGAGCAGGTGGCACCGCCCGCACCTGGCAGCCTCTCGCTCAGGGAGGAGGATGAGGTTTCCTTCGGGTGCTCAGCCATGGCATACGGACAGGAAATATTTGTGCGCGTGCCCCCAAGACGTAAATTGAGCAGAAGTTCGATTCAGTCTCAAATGGGCACTGTGATTTCAAACACGAGAACGGGTGGGAGAGTCTCCTGAGGGCCTTCAGCTGGGGATACCAACATGTGGGGGTTGGAGGTGCCCTAAAACTGGGTGCCACGTCCCTCAGAGGACAGACCGGCTGCTCAGCCTACTGGGGCCGAACTCTGCCCCTCCCCCCACCCCCACAGCTTTCTGCTCAAGAGATGGGGCCCGAGATCTCCTTTGAGGTTCAGCCAAAGAACTAGGAGATTTCCAGGGGCTGCCCAGTGCAGTCAGCAAACCCACCGAGCTGACCCCTGCATGGAGCCCCAGAGTTCTGCCTGCCTCCATCCTTCTCGGCTTCACAAAGGATGTTAGGGCTGGAAGGAACCTGAGAAGCAGTTCAACCCTCTCTTATCTTGGAGGCATTGAAACTGATCCAAGACCCCTGAGGGCCAGGTCCTTCCCACCATTTGCTCTACCTCTAGAGTTGCGTTTCCATTCAACCTGTGCTTGCAAGAGACTGACCCCCCAGAGCCCAGGCGGCTGCTTTCACTTGTCCAGGGTGATGGAAGCAGGGTGGGGGCCAGGGGTGCTGAGGCAAAGAGGTCTAAGCACTGCATACTAGAGAAAGGCCAGTGCCGCCCTCCACTTCCAGAAGCTTCCACGGACACGCTCTCCCCATTCTGGTACACGGAGGGACGGGTGATGGTTAGGGAGCTCTGTGCCAAACAGACAGACAAACAGACGTTCTGTGGAAAGAAGCCCACTGCCCCGTGCAAATGCTATGTCTGCCAGGCTTCCTCCTTTGCTTCTCTCCCAAACCGAAGCGCTCCCAAGAACTAAATTCAGGGTCTGGTTCCCAGATGAGTAACCTGGTTGACTTTTCCTCCTTTCAAATTCTCAGTAGCTTTGGACAATCTATTCACCAGGAAACAAACAAAATAGTTTAAAAAGTGGGGACCTTCAGAGATTCCCACCAAGAAGACTCAATCCTGTAGCTTTGGAAAACAGACAAATAAAACACAGACAAGGATTTTGCTTTGGAAGAAAGAGAAATTGGTGGGACCCAAAGTGGGGAAATGCAGAGAGGAGTGCAGAGATGTTTGTTGTTAGCTGGTGGGTTGGTGGGGCATATATGGTTGGAAAGAAAAGTATCTTTCATCACCAGTCCCTCCGAGGTCAGTGATGTCTTTGGATAATGTCTACTGAGTCCACACCTAGAATATTAAGAGACAGATAAAGTGGTGGCTAAAGTAAGGCTTCTGGGTTAAAAAAAAAAAATTGGGTTTAATTCTTCAGTGTCATCTCTGTCTCCTGTAGGCACAGAAAATCAGGGAAGTTAATGGGATGTATTGTGCCAGCCCACGTGCGTTCCCTGCATTAGGGCCATCTTTCGGCAAATTCATGCAGTCAGAAAACCAGGCTCAGTCTGTATTTATATAAGTGTTCTAGCAAATATCTTGTTCATCATTCACTGTAGAATGTTTTGGAGGAACTTAGGAACTTTCTGGACTCTTTACCTTTCCTCTCAAGGGCTCCCTCCCCCCACCTCCTTCCCTCTTCCTTCCATCTTTCATTTCTTTGTGTCTGTCTGTCTTTCTATCTTTCCATCTTTCTAATGCCATCATTCATTACATGAATGTGTGGAGCATGAGGAGCACATGTGCTCCGTAGGGAGCGAGGATGTCGTGATTCCCGAGATAGGCAGGATCGCTGGCTGATAGGCTGGTGGATGTTCTGTCATTTATCCTGGACATTGTCATACTGACCTAGTGGGAACCGTGTCTAATGCAGCTTGCCCAGCGCCCTGGCAGAGCTGAGCAGCCGGCTGGAGTGCCTGCGGCATGCCCCAGAAGCCTGGACATCTGGTTAGAACGTTCCAGGAGGCGTTTTAGGGTGGTTTGGGGGCCACGTTTCACTAGGAGCTGGGAAGAGAGCATACTAGTCATTTCAAATCTTAGGAAGCCTAAAATTCCAAAGGAGGTTTTCCCGGATGCCTCGGTTTCTGAGCTTTAGTTCCTCCTAAACACAAGGAAAGACAGAAATGTATGGAAGAGTGAGGTTATCATAAGTTGTATAAGGGAATTTAGCGTCTTTATGGTCATTTTCCCCAACAAAACTTTCACATCTAAAGGTTTTGTAAATGGGTTGGTCAACCACAGTCTCACATTGAGACTTCTGGGATTAGTTTTCTCATGAGTTGTTTTGGAAGAAACTTGGACATTTTCTCAAACACGGTGCTGCTCCTTCCCTGGGGAGGAGAAGAGGCCTCCAGGGCCCTCTGGCCAAGAGGCTCCCAGAGCATGAGAGGGGAGATCGCGGCCCCGGGAGGGGCAGCGCCCACAGCTGCCAGCAGCTGGCCTTGGTAGGAGAGAAGGGGGTGGGGGGCACGCGAGGTAATTGCCACCTTACCCAGCTGAATCTTCCGAGGGCCAGTCCTCTCCCCTGTGAGAGTAAGAGAAAGAGTTAAGGACGTGGCAGCAGAGCAGGACACCGAGAGCCTGCAGAAGACACGAGACCCCACCAGGACAGGGTGGCGCAGCTGGCAAAGGGTGTGGGGCACGGTGGTGCCAAGGCAGGCCCTGAGCAGGCCAGGGCAGCTTCAGTGGCTGGGGGACGCCACTCTCGCCAGCCCCACTCTGCTTGGATGGACATGACAAAGCTTTTTAAGAAGGTTCAGGGAGCCATGAGTCCAGCTCTCATTTTGGTATATTTAGGGACTTCAGGGAAGGGCTATAAAAATTCATGATTAATCAAAAATGCAAAGGCCTTACCTTTCCTTGTGATGGAGGTGGAGTGCGTGGGGTGACCTGGAAAGCACGAGAGAAGGTGAACACAGAGGACCCCGCAACCCCCCCATGGGACCCCAGTCCCCATGGGACACCTGTCCATCCCTGCAGGACTCTCCCCCTCCTGCAGAACTGCCCCCCAAATCCCTGCAGGACTTGCCTCCCCCAACCCCCCAGGACCCCATCCTGGAGTCCCCTAAGCCCCCGCAGGACTCCCTGCCCCGCCCTGGACTCCCCCAGTCCCCCCCCCCCAGAGGACTTCTTCCCCCACAGGGGAGTCCGGAGGCTCTCCAAGGGCGGTCTTAGGTTTTCACCTTCCACTCCTCAGTAGCTAATGTTCCCTGAGAGCACCTAGAATCTCTATCCTGCTTGCTTTAGCTGATATATAAAATCTGAGAATTTGGAACTATTCAATGCTACAGAGAATGTTCCAGACCACTCAACAAATGTGTGAGAGAACGGAGGGTGTGTTCACTTTGTGTGTCTGGGGCACACCCGCTGCACACTCAGGGACATGCGTGAGCAGCACCTCAGCAGCGAGCCTCTCGGGGTGGAAGCCAACTGTGCTCTGAGATTCAGAGCTTTGAAAGCAACGCCCGGGGCTGGGGCCCCTAAAGCCCAGGCACCGACACCCGAAAGGCCTTGACCCGTCGGCTGTGTAGACAGCTTCGCTCAGGCTTCCAGATGGAGCACCCCCAAAGGCACCTTTGTGGGGCAGGAAGTCCACCAGATTCGGGGGCCGCCCAGGCCTCGAGAGTGGGGGGCAGGGGCCCCACCAAGCTGGCCCGCGGGGGCAGGGGGGGCGGGGAGCGGGGCTCGGGGAAGGGGCACTCACGATGTTCTTGAAGAAGTGCACTACGGGGTTTTCGTCCTGGGGCCGCCCATGCTGGGCCTTCTGGGGCAGGGAGCCGTAGTGGGCGGCTCTGGCCGCATGGTCCTGGAAGACAGGGGCGCGGGCGTCACGGGGCTCGGCCCAGCAGGGACGCTCCGGGGGGGGGGGTGTCGGGGCTTTTCCTTGGGGACAAGGACACGCGCTTGAAGCCGACAGCACCCCCGAGGCTCGCCCAGGGAGCCGGTGCACCCAGCGGGCAGGGCCCCCCCAGGTAGCGCCCAGGCTGAGTGGACGTCCCCGTTTGGTTCAGTTTCTGGTTCTCCTGAAGCTGCATCGACACGGTAGAGGGGAAGTAAACGCAGCCTGAGGGTCCCTCCACCTAAGGCAGGGCCAGCAGAGACTGGGGGAAAAGTCACCGCTTTCCCGAGGCTCCCGGTTCAGAGGAAGGAAAACGCTCCGATTGCATACGAGAGCTCTCCTGACAGGAGAGGCCAGCTGGGCCCGGCGGTGGGGGTGGCACAGCACGAAACAGCCCCCCTGCCTCAACTTCCACCATTCGGCTGGTGTGGGTGTGGGCACCTTGGAAGTGACCCCCACCCACCCCTGCATCTCAGGCGAGTCCCCAGTGACTGGAGGGGCTGCTGGCTGTGAGTGAGCCAGGCTGACTTGGTGGAACAGAGCCTTCTAGGGCAGTGAGTGCTGTGCAGCAGGCACTGGGAGGGCAGC
Source organism: Myrmecophaga tridactyla (assembly GCA_004026745.1). Classification (NCBI taxonomy): domain Eukaryota; kingdom Metazoa; phylum Chordata; class Mammalia; order Pilosa; family Myrmecophagidae; genus Myrmecophaga; species Myrmecophaga tridactyla. The sequence goes on from PVIY010021104.1 coordinate 19,691, forward strand.
CCCGGTGGCAAGCAGTTCAGCTCTGAGGAAAGAAGCAGACTCTGGAGCCAGGCGGCCAAGATGCACACTGCCACCTTCTTGCGCTCCATGGCCCCATCTCCCCCCAGTGATCCTATGGCCGCACATCCCTGGGGCTCAGTGACACTAACACCCTGACCCCTGTCACGCCAAGCCGAGGGGCTGCGATTGCACAGTGCATCACGATAGCCTTCCAGCAGGGCAGCCATTGGCAAAGCCCAGCCCTGGCACCCAGCAGGGAGCATGCCAAACCCATCGGGGTCTCCTCCACACTATGTGGCCACCCCCATCCCCAGCTGCTGGAAATGTGGGGGCAGGAGCTCTCAGAGCAGGGATGGTCCTGGAGGGCAGAGGGTAGCCCCCTGGGGTAGTCTGGGACACCAGTTAAGACCCTCAGGCTCCCCTCAAGCGCGTGGACTCAGCGCCCGTGGCTCGGGAGGGCAGCTTCTCCTCCAGAGGACGGATGGTTTGGCATCAAAAGCCTCCGTGCATTTCTCGGGATTGTAGAGATGACACCCCAAAGGGTTTTGCTCGGCTCACAGCTGGGCTCAGACAGAAGCAGGCTGCACGGCCAAGACTCCCGGCACACCTGGTCTGCGGCTTGGCCCCTGACACAGGGGTCCTGGCACTGATTGGCCACATGGGTGACTGTGCCCTGATGTGGCCTCTGTGCAGCAGGCCAGCAGCCTGCACCCCGCCCCCTGCTCACTGGGCTCACAGTCCTGTAGATTTCTCTTTAAACTGCTTCTTGCGTCATCCTCCCTCCCACTACTGACCTTAAAGAGAAGTTCTTTCTGTGATTCTAGATCCTTCTCTTTCCAATCACTGGGGCTGCCATGGACAGGACGCTCTGGCCCACACCATCTGCCCTGCTCTTTCTCCTGGACAAGGATTCCTGTGCTCAGCTGCATCAGACAGGCGACCTCTCGTGCAGCCTCTGGGCCTCCGTGCTCTGGCCACGCGCTGCCCGTCCAGGCCTCCTTGGTTTCCTGAGGTCCTGAGTCCCTGCTCTGGCATGCCGGCTGCTTCCTCAGCCTCAGACCAGGGCCGCTGTACCCGCTGTGCCCTCTCTGCCTCACCCATGCAGCCCGGCCACCTGCCTCCTGGGCCTTGCCGTCCCCAACTCGTCCTCCCGGCCCTACCAGAGCCAAAGCGTCTGCTGCTTCTCGGGTATGGCATCTCCACCCTCCCACGCTTCCCACAATGACCTTGGAGCCACTTCTCTGGAGCTACAAGCAGGGGTCAAGGTCCCTCTCTGCACCCATGACCCCTGGCCCAGCCTTGCAACAGGGCAGGGGCTGTGACTCCTGAGTGCTTCCAGAAGGTTTCACACTTTGCCTCCACCTCTGCTGCGAGCCTGACCCCCACTCCGCACGACACCTCCACCCCTGGACCCCTGTTGCCCATTCCCAGCAGGATGCTCTGGTGCTCCAGGCTGGGTCAGTCTTTCAGAATAGCCGAGCTTCCCGAGGCCCCAGGGCCTTTGCATGGGTGGCTCTCCCTGCCTGGACGCGCTCTCCTTTCCCCCCGGGCTGCTCGTCCACCTGCAAGGGCAGACCTCATGGTGAGGGTAGACGTGGCCACCAGGCCCACTCCCTGCACCACTGGTCCTTACCCTCCACTGGAACGTGGTGCACAGGCCCGAGCCCCACGGGCCACCACGCGCCCCATCCTCTCCTCCATGGGCCCCATCCTCTCCTCCACGGGCTGGTCCTCTCCTCCACAGGCCCCATCCTCTCCTCCACGGACCGGTCCTCTCCCCCGCATGGCCCTCTCATGGAGCCTCCTTTGTGCGCTGGGCATGGCTCAAAGCAGAGCAGATGCCACAAAAGCAAAACCGAACAGAGATTCCTGCCCCAGAGTCCTTGGAGTAAATTCATGGTTGAATGAATGATTCAGTTTTAGCCCCTGGACTTCTGCATAAGTCGTGCCACATATTTTAGCACCTAACTGCACCTTTCTTGTTCTGTCATTTCTTGTTTACTAACTGTTGTTTTGTTTCTAGCTAGAGTGTAAACATTTTTAGGTGGAGGCTCTCGACACTGCTGCCGCACAGCTCCTGGAATGCAGCGTGGCACTCGGCAACGCGGGCGCGCGAGCCAAAGTTACTTTAGTTTACCGACAATTTCATCTCCCCCATGGAGAGACACACGGGGAATGGGAGGGGGCCACCGAAGGGACGCCAGGGAGGCTTTGGCACAGATGGGACGTGTCCTCCTGCCCACTGCAACCTCGTGCTCCCTGCTGACCTGTGACAGGCACGAAGGTGACCCCGGCCCTCTGCCCTCTGCTCTGCCCTCCCCGCCATTCGGGCCACGTGGGCTTCCTCTCCAGCAGAAGACAGGTCAAAATCGAGGCCGGCCCAGCCGGATTAGTGCTGCCCCCAAATAAGGAGCCAGGGAATGTCAGACGGCGAAGTGACATGAGAGTGTCCGAGCGCCGGCGCGATCTGCGGGTAAGCGCCCACCCTGCCCCGTCCCCACACGCTGCGACTCGACCACGAGTCACGGAAACCTCACTCACCTCAAAGTCGCTTATTTCACAATTAAGCTAGAAAAATTACTTAAACTTTGCAAACACGTTTTAAAAGCAAGGACTGCCCCACCACCCCTTTACCTTGGGAGACATTTGATGACGTTTTATGGAGATAACCAGGCTTCAAAGGTACATTATGCATATCTGCTTTGAATGATAAAAGAAAAATTAATATTTCAGGAAGGAGGCTTTATAAAGACTATATTGGTCACCAATCTCTTGAGGGAAAAGTATTTTAAGTCTTAAAATGAAAACTGTGCTCACAGCAAACTCACACCTGGGCGTTGTTGGCAGGTCTCGTCATAGTCACTAAAAATGACAAACCACCCGTGCCCGTTTGAAAGGATTATGAGCTCTAGAAAAGCCATGTTTTAATCCCAAACCATCTCGTGGAGACAGCTGTTGCTTTTAATCCCTATTCAGCACTGCAGCTTGGAAACTTGATTAGTTGTCTCCAGGGAGATGTGACTCACCTAATTGTGGGTGCTGACCTTTGATTAGAGAGAGGCGTGACTCCACCCATTCCAGGTGGGTCCTGGTTAGATTACTGAATCCTTCAAAAGAGGACGCATTTTGGAAAAAGCTTCGGAGCCAGAAGAACCAGAGCCCAGGCAGCCAGAAACCTTTGGAGATGAAGAAGGAAAATGCCCCCGGCGTAGCTTCATGATACTAGCCTGGAGAGAAAGCAAGCAGACATCACCATGCTCTCCATGTGCCTGTCCAGCTGAGAGAGAAACCCTGAACTGTATCAGCCTTCTTGAACCAAGGTATCTTTTCCTGGATGCCTTAGATTGGACATTTCTATAGCCTTGCTTGAATTTGGACATTTTCATGGCTTTAGAATTGTAAACTTGCAACTTAATAATCCCCCCTTTTATAAGCCATTCTGTTTCTGGTATATCGCCTTCCGGCAGCTAGCAAACTAGAACACCACCGAAATACTCCTCAAATGTGATTGGTTAAACAAGCTGCGCACAGTCAGGCCATGGAATCCTCTGCAGCAATAAAGGGGAGCACTGGGCCTCAACTGCAGGGCGTGGAGTGGGGGATCCCATCTAAAAGGTTTCATCCCGAATGATTCCACTTCTGCCGGGTCTGGGAACATCCCTGGCCTGGCTCAGCGCCTGCAGACACCTCAGTCCCACCAGGAGCACGGGGTGGGCCCTCCGGGAGAATCTGCAGGCCGGCGTGGGGCATGTGGAGGGCCCCCTCGGATGGGTCCCTGGCCACCTGCTGGCCCTCTCCGGCCAAGGCTTTGAGGAGGAGTTGTGTCTGGAAGATGCCCTGGCTGGGGGCTGAGTGGGGCACCCGCACACTGGATGCCGCGGGGCTCCGGGGGGGCGTCACCATGGAGGGCTGAGAACCAGGCTGGGGCTTCAGGGCCCCTTGGGTCACGGCCCAGGGGGTGGGGGCTGCCAGAGGCCCCAGGGCAGAGGTTCAGCAGGAGTCGCTGGGCGCACGGCCACCCTGCAGCGGGGGCGGCACGGGGGAGAACCCCACCAGCCCCTCGCTGACCCACCTCGGGTCTGGGATGTCGGGGCCAGGCTGGGAATGTCACGGGCTGTGGGTGGAATCGGGACCCCCTCTTGTGATGACCCTCGAATCGGGGCTCCCCTCATGACCTTTGGCTTAGGAGGCTATTGAAGGAATTTAGAAGGGCGTGGGGGGCTCCTTTCCTTAAGAGGCTGCACATGGCATTGCTGCCAACGCCAGTGGGGGTTTCGTCCCCCACGGAGGGGCTGGCGCGTGATGCATGGGCAGTGCGCCGCGTACTGCAGACACGGGCTCTTCCGGCGTCTCTGCTACATCCTACATGCTGTGGGAGCCCTTGGCCCGCCTCTTCTTGCACACAGGTTGTCAGTTTCCCAGCTGGGGAGGAGTTGGGAGGGGGAGAAGGAGGACGGGGGTGGGGTGGGGCCGGGAGCACCCCCAAGGAGGCCTCAGGGGTCCATCCAGCCGTTCTTAGCTGCTTCCCCAGGCCAAGGGGTACGGGCCGGCTGAGCTTGGGCTCCCCAAAGAGAAAGGACTTTTGTTTCTTGATTTTTAAGACAAAATTTTCAGTGATTCCCTGATGAAATTGTTTTTAAATTTTAGAAAATAAAATCGTATTTTCTAAAAATAAAAAAAAAAGCCAAAGTTAATGCCATTCTATGGTTATGTGCCAGGACGTGGTTGCATCTCGGCATGGGCTTACCGCAGTTGGTGAGCTCCTTCTCCCCCAGGCGACTTCAAGGCAGGACGACAGCGCGGCAGTGGGACCTGAGAACCAAGGTGGGGCCGGCCGGAGACCGGGCCCCAGGGCCCCGAGGAGAGGCTGGAGGGCCAAGCCCCCCCTCCACCCAGGGGTCCCCAGATGAGGTTGGGACGTTTCTGGGTACATTTACCTTGCCTGTTTGCAGCTGAAGATTTGACACAGGTGGCATTTGAAAAAAAATGTTCTAAGTCTTATAAATGAAAATTTTATATTGTTTTGAGAAATGATACATACTCATTTTGTAAAAACGGCAAATGGCACTGGAAAGCTTAGTGGAGACAGTCTACCCTCTAGGCGTGACCTGCACCCCCTCTCGGGGCACCCCCTAGGCTGCACACATAAACCTGGCGCCGTGCGCTCGCTCCGTTAGCAGGGCCAGCTGCATGCACTTTGGCACGCCTGCTCGTTCTCTTTTTACTGAACCGCACGCCCTGGGCCCTTCATCTCAGTGTAGGCTACATTAAGATTAATAAAACAAAAAACCAGTGTCTTCACAGCATCACACAGAGTCACGCTAGGAAAGGGAGATGCGTGAGAGGGCAGCTATTCCATTTATCCTTAGAATAGAGTGCTCTCTCCACTAGCCTCTGTCTTCATGCTGGTTTTTAAAAATAATTATGATTAGTCTGTCTTATTTTCCCTCCACCAGCAGGCGGAGCGCCTACCCACAGCCCTGAGCTGCTCCCCCTGCCCCCCAGCCAGGAGGGGGCTGCTAACTGCTCTCCCGTGGGCTTTAGGGAGCAGGACAGCTGCAAGGTCCGAAGCCTGAAGGAACAGCAGGAGATTGCTCCGGGCCAAGACGCCAGGAGCCCGGGCCTCAGATTGGGTGAAGACTCATTCCCTTGAACATGGTTTTATGAAAGCAGTGGGGAGGCATTTGCATCATTTGCATTTGGATTTGATTAAAGGAAACAAATTGACCGAGTCCTTCCCTCTCAGAAGAAAACGCCATCCTTGGAAGAATTAGTAGTCATGGCTCCTGGGGTTTGTAATTAGAAGAAAGAGGGAGGGAGGGAGAGCACCAGCTCTTTGTTTCTGGGGAAGGAATTTGAACTCCCCCTGGGCCAATGACCCCAAATGTAAATGCATAAGGTGGTAGCCCCATCCCCCTGTGTGTGCATGGCTGGTGAGGGACCCCTGCCGGGCAGAGGGCTCTGGGGGGGCCGCCCCCTTCCACGCTCCCATCCGCCTGCGCAGGAGCCAGGAGGACGGTCAGCCAGCATTGTACTTGCGAGCGCAAATGCATGCAGTGGGCAGCAGCTGCCCGAGAGGCCTGGGAGCAGAGCCAGCTGGCTCTTCTGTCCTGTCCCAGAGCATCTGTCACATCTCCATTGCCCGGCTCCGTCCTGGTGATGGGCCCAGAGCCAGACGCTGGTGGCACAGGTTCTAAGTATCATCAAAGATACCCTGGCCGCCCTTCAGTCCATATGGGAACAAAACGTTAGTTCCTCTACCCTTATCATACTTTGTTGTGCATGGATTTGGGGAACTTCATCTAAAGACAGTGCTGTCCACGGCTGAGGGCGGCCATGCTCAGGCTTTCCCGCCGGTGGAGTTGCCAGCTGGAGCTTCGGCCCTTGCAGCAGCTCCACACTGAGCAGTTTGTGGGGTCACTGAGGGCGTGGACCCCCTGGTTCC
>PVIY010021104.1:26235-43054 GCA_004026745.1 Myrmecophaga tridactyla
CCCCCTGACCCTGTGATATGGCTCACGAGTTCAGGTCGACACACTGGAAAGTGCTGACTGCGGACCCAGCTCAGCTGTGGGCAGAGATGGACATGCCGGCGGCTGGGAGCTGCGACGGGGCCTTTAATCAGGGAAACCATCCGAGCTCTAGGGATTCACATTCTTCCCCAAAACGTGGGGAGGAAGGCGCCTCGGCTCCTCGTAGAGCGCGGTGTGCGGAGTCGCTGCTCTCCCCGGTGCGCCCGTGGGCGGCGCCTTTGCTGGGCGCGGCTCTGACACCACCTTACAGCCCCCACCCGGCCTGGCCCCTCCCTGCAGGGTTCCCTGCTTCACACGGGGCCGAGAAATCCAGTGGGGGCCATGCGACGGAAGGAAAAGGTAAGTGGGTTTTTTTTATTGTGTTCATTTATTTTAACAAGCTCCATAGACTGAGCGTTTGTTAAGTTGTGAAGCACTGAGCTAAAAATAATGGTTTGCTCAAATACAAGAAAATAAATCAATACCTGTTGATGGCGTCATTTAGATATCGGTTAATAGGGAATTGAAGCATTTGCAACTGCTGCTCTTCACCAGAAAACTAGTTCCCAGTTCCCTGGAAATGCTGGCGGTGAGCCACAAGCGCCAGTCCAGGGAATGTGACCAGGCTGTTCAGTCTCGTGGCCTTTTCAAAGGATGCATTTCCACGGAAGTTAAAAGTAGGGTCCCATTTCTGGTGAGAAAGTTACAGCTCGACAAGACCCAAGCGAACAGCTTCTCTCTTCCGACCCACAGCCCTCGGCCCAAGGACCTGCAGGTGTCCACTACGTGGCCTCAGGGACTCCAGCTGTTTTCACAGGTCCTAGGGCGGAAGCAAAGGCGTCTGCTCTGCCCGGGCGTGGCCCCGGCTGCCTTTGGTTTGCGGCACTCTTAAGATCAGATGTCCTGGGCCTCAGAGGTAACTGTCCCCAGGCTTGCACGTGGGTAATGATGGTGTCTTGTTTCCCCAAACTGCCAGAAGGAGCGGCAGAATGAGATCCAGAATAAATAAAATGCTTTGTCCTGCGATCTTTCTCTAATGTAGAATCCTTTACCTCCAGGGACCACGTGATATTATTCACTCTGGAATGGAAGCGCTTTCCCTGCCGGGCTCTCTGGCTTCGCCCTTCCTTGCTGCTTCTGGAAAGCCTCACACGCTACCGTCTTGTTTCGACGACGTGCGCGCCACAGAGAGCCCTGCACAGAGGCAGCGGCCCGCGGAGCTTCCCCATGCTGCCTCGCCGTGCCTGCCCCTTATTTCCACTACAAGCTGGTGGGAGAGACTCCAGGTAGACAACTAGTCTGTCTGTCCCACCCGCCTGTAGGTGAGGCACTCAGTGCCTCTGTGGCAACGAGCCCAGGCGCCGAATGAGGTGCCGGTGAGAGAGAGATGAGCGCCGAGACTGCCAGTCACCAGGTCGGCACGAGACAGGTCAGGGGCATGTAATCCGGGGAGCTGTGAGCATTTTTCCTTTCAAATTAGCTCCAGAAATGTCTGCTGGAAGCCGAGACACGGCCTTAGTCCCCCCCCCGAGGCCCTGCCAGGCTCTAAGGCCCGCACGGTTCTCTCACGCGGCCTCCCCGTGCTCTGAGGTTTGTTTATGGATGTTTTCCAGAGGAAGCAATTACTCATTTCTGGCCAAACAGCGTCTAATGTGTCTCGTGAGAGAGGGTCAAATTTTTCTCTGGTAAGGTCAAGACAGTTTGGATTTTGCAATCTGGAGAGAATTCTTTTCTGCCCAAATGATAGAGGCAGCTTTTCCTTGAGTTTGCCTTTGCAGAGTTTAAGAATATGTTTGTTCCTAAATTATTGACTGAAAGAGTTTAATTAGAGCTGTGCGCTCTTCCTTTCTTTGTAAGAAGCTGGGTGCCACCACCAGCAGGCTTTTCTCGATGCTGGGGGCCTTCACTGCGCAGCTTTTCATTTCAGTGGACACTGGAGGCGGTCAGGTGCTGCTCTGGCAGCGCAGATTACCCCCCGGGTCTGACAATGAAGACACTGGAGGAGCTGGGCTGGGGGTGGGGGGCACCTGGCATTGCCGCAGGTACTGACTCGGGATGCCTTGCACCCCCGATCCGAGGGGCCAGCTCTCCGAGTGCAGGGCTTTGAGCTTCCGCGCAGTGCACAGCTAGAGGCAGCGATTCGAACACGGCACGTGTGGGGCCACATCTGGTCCCCGGCCTCCCCTGGAGGGTGGAGACCCCAAGTTCAGGATCAGGGCCCCCTTGCGAGGACCAGCCTCCTCCTCAGGGAATGAGCCCGCGGCTCTGGCCTGGGCACGGAAAACCAGAAAGGCCCACGCCCAGCCCTGTGCTTCCTTACATTTCCGTTCTGGGATTTAATCTCAAAGGGAACAGCCCTGGATGCACGTTTCCACCTGCTCCTGGGAAGCTGTGGGATGGAGTGTGAGAGTCACCCCAGGGACCGAGCATCTCCCCTCCGCGTGGGGTCAGCTCCGGCAGGCAGCGGCCGCACAGGCGCGCTTTGCTCCAGGGCTGTGTCGGAAGCCGCGGTGGCCGCTTCCCCGGCACAGACAGCTGTGCCTTCGCTTCCGGCTCGAGGGCCACGGGGCTGGGGTGCCTCCTCCTGCAGCCGAGCCCACGAGTCTCGATGTCCCGAACGCAGAGCGTCGCGGCGCTGGGAGGGCGAGTGCAGCCTCCGGCCGTGCTCCAGTGCCACGCATGGAGGTGCTTCTCTCCTGTCCAGACTGGCTGGAAGCTGGTCTTGGGCACCAGACTTGACCACTCTCACTGGAGTTTTTTTTTTTTTCCTTTGCTTCCAAGAACCCAGATTTTTTAGGATCTCAATATGACTGAAATGTCCAAAGACTCCTTTTGGCGCAGTTACCAAGCTCCCTTCCAAGTGGCTATGCAAACCACACGACATGTTCCCGGCAGGCCTTTCTCTTGGCTTTGCAATCCGACTTGCAGAGAATGTGGGCGTGCAGCTCGAGGGGCATTTTCTTGGGAAGGAAAAGCAAAGTGGCCACAGGCTTTCCAGCAAGGACAGGCCATGGTCCTGGGCGCCGCTGGGCAGCCTGGCCTCTCAGCCCATCAAGGAACTTGGGCTCCTTCGGTTCTGAGAGCTGGAGGGGAACCCCTGGAGATTCAGACATGGAGAGAAGCATTTATTTGGAAGCGACCAAGCCCTTGGGCTCATAAAATCGAAGGAGTCCAAGGACAGCTGTCCTGAGTGAGTGGTGCCTGCGTGTGATGAGGTTTGGTGACCAGCAGAACAGGGACCCATGGCTTAACTCCCATCACGGCACCTTTCCAGGATCTCTGGATGGTATGTCAGCATCCTGCGACCACACCGTCTCCCCATGGCCCCGGAGGCCCCAGGTTGGATGGAATCCGAGTCCTCAAGAGATCTGCAGCCACTTCATCTGCAACCCGCACTTCCTGAACGAGGAAACAGGCCCCGCAGCGGAGGGGCGGCAGGCGCAGGCCGGTGGAGCCGGTGCAGCACGGCGGGTGCGGCTGGTCCGGTGGCCCGGGCTGCGGGGTCTTCTCGCAGGCGGCCGAGGAGCCCCCAGCACTGCGTTCTGCGGGCAGCGGAGCCCTAGGGACTCGTAGAAGAAACAAGGGACAGAGAGTGGAGTGAAATGCACAGGGACTTCCCTGCGTCCCCTGCAGGGGCTCCTGGTGCAGCCGAGCACGGAGGGGCCGGAGCCCGGTCAGGGGCCCCCGAGGGTGCACCGGACGCCAAGGGAGGGCAGAAAGCGGGCAGGGCGTGCGTGCATGGAGTCTCACGCAGCCGCCCGCAGAGATGACAGGCTTCGGTGGCCTTGCGACTGAGAGACAGGAGCCGTCACAAGGACAGAGGCCACGGCTCCACCTACGTGAAGAGGGAGAATGAGGGGCTTCCTGGGTGGGCAGCGTGGCTGCGGGGATCGTGCAGGTGCAGAGCTTCCACTCCCGGCGAGGAAGAGGGTCCAGCAGGGAGGGCGGCCAGGCTGGCACGACCCTACGGCACACGCACTGCCGCTGAATTGGGCGCTTCAACATGGTTAACGCAGCAAGCTTTCTGTTATATCTGTTCACACAATTAAAACTTGCAGTGAGGGGGCACCAGGGGCCTCAGCACCCCATGGCAGGCTCCATTCAGCTACTTGTTTTTCCTTTGCATCTCATGCTCTTGCACTTGCTCCTCTGGCGAGCGGTTATGGAGCGCCTACTGTATGCCAGGCACTGAACTGGGCTCCGGACTCTGTAGCGCCACATGGGCAGGTCGCTGCCTTCGGTGGAGATATGGTGGGGGGTCAAGCACACAGGGAGGCCTGAGGGAGGGGCAGCTTCCAGTCCCCGTGGCTGTCCCCCTGTCTGTTCTCGCCTCTGTCCTCCCTGGAGTCCTGGCTGGTCCCACACTGCTGCGTCCTCATCAACCATTATTTCCTCTGTCCCCTGGGCTCTTGCCACCCCTCCATGGTGCGGCACTGTCCCAGGCAAGTCCTGAGAAAAGCGGGGGGCTCCTGGAAGCAGGATTCCTTGCAGGGAGTCAGAGTTTTGAAGACCCATCAGCAGCCCCTGAGCTGCTTTGCTCCGAGGAGTCAACTCCTGTGTCCCGGGGCGTGGGCTGTCCTCTCCCCCGGGTATGCAGGTGGCCAGGGCGGCTGGGGACGGGAAGGAGGGCAGCAGGAGCAGGCCAGTTCTGGGTCACAGCTCCTGGCAGCCCCCACCTCCAGCTCAGGCCTGGCCAAGGCCTCTTGTCACAGACTCTTGCGACCACATGTGTATTTAAAGCCACCCATCCTTGCAATGCTTTCACTTGTATCTATCTCTACCAATCCCAACCGTTTCTTGAAATAATTAAGAATCTGAAAATGCTGGAGGAAGGCACTCAAATGAAGCAAACACGCTTCTTCTTGGAGAAAGGTCTTGGGAACATGGTGGGAAAGCCGTACAGCAGCCTCGGCCCCAGGACACACTGCAGGGAGCGGCACCAGGGCAGAGCCGGTGCTTGGAGGGGACCTGCCCCTTGGGCCTCTCCCAGAGGCCACAGGGGACTTGCTGTCATGGCTCTGGCCCTTGAGACGTGCTTGTCCATCGGCGACGCCATGAGGGGCCCACGGGACCCGCAGAGACAGATAGACAATGCGCAGGCAGCCTGGCCCCGCCATGAGCCCCGCTACACAGCCAGTGCGCTTCGACCTGTCGGGGCTCTCTGGAGCAGAATGGGGGTGTTCTCCATGCCGGGGAGGTGTGGGGTGAGCCTGGGCTCCTCTCGGGCAGGAAGGCGGAGCTTTGCAGCCACCCAGGACAGCCCGTGCGGAACTCGCCTTTATCTTTGGTGGGCTTTCAGGCACAGGGGCGCGTCTGTCCGCGCCAAAGCTGCCTGGGACAGCGGTGCCGGTTTTTCTCTGTTAAAAATTTTAACTTAAAGAGAAAAATCAAACTTTTTGCTGACAAACGTCTTATTATCTGACAACCAAGGCTCGGCCCCTCTCCACCTCCCTCCGTGAGTGTGCATCTCGGGTTTTGGGCAAAGTCTCTGCATCTCCACGGAGGAGAGAACGGGGACAAGGAGACTTCAGGGTCGTTTCCAGCTGAAACGAGCAAGCGGACAGCTGTTTGGGCCTTCAAGATGCTGTGTCCCTTCTCTGCCCCGTGGACAAGCCTCGCGTGTGCCGCTGGAGAATGCCAACGTGGCTTTTCACACAGAGCTGCCGGGGGGGGGGGGGCGGCTGTCCTGGCCCAAGTGTCCCAGTATGTCCCTAGAGTGGCTGGAGACGTGGCCAGGTGTGTCCCAGCATGGGGGGCCTGGGGAGGACGCACAGGAGAGGGGCCCTGGAAAGACAGACAGGTGGGGGCGGCCACCCCCAGCCTCCTGGGGAGCAGCTGTGAGATTCCTGAGTCAGCAGAAATGCACTTCACCTGGAGAACAGACTCTCAGGGCAGGCGTCCTGGCTGGCCCCCCCGAAATCCTCCAGGACCAGCTTGGCCTACCCAGGGCCTGAGCTGACCTGCCAGCCCGTGGCCCCCAGTGGCCCTGCGCTGGGCTCGGGGCCTCAACCCCACTTGGGCCCTCTCCCCAGCACCTCCTGGGCAGGCTCCCCAAGGCCACGGCACACCTGTCCTCTCCTTCCCTGGCCACAGGGACACTCTGTGCTTGTCACCTGGATGCCCAGGTGGGGCTGTCACCCATGGAAGTTCCCAAGGGCTGGGCAGCCCCTCCCGGCCACCCAGTCTTCCTGGGCCCCATGTGCTCCATGGGCCCCAGGTGCTCCATGGGCTCCAGATGCTCCATGGGTCCCAAGTGCTCTATGGGCTCCAGGTGCTCCATGGGTCCCAGGTGCTCCATGGGCTCCAGGTGCTCCATGGGTCCCAGTTACTCCATGGGCTCCAGGTACCCCATAGGCCTGCCTCCTCCCCCAGGTACCCACTTCCCACAAATACCAAAAAGGGTCCCGGGGCACAGCCCTGCCCGAGGCACTCACTGTTTTCGAGTTTAACTCAAGTAATCTTTAGTGTGTGCTACATGCCGCTTGGCTCTGGCTTCTGAAGGACACACAGGGCGGACTGTGGTCCTGGGCCTCCTTGGCTAGGAAGACGCCTCTTGGGCTGCCCCCCGGCCATCCCTTGGCCCTGCAGGGGGCTGCTCTCTGCACCTGGCATGCCAGCCAAGCCCAGCCCTCCAGGCACAGCCACAGCAGATCCTGCACAAAAACTCAGAGCAGGCTTCTCCCTGCCTTCACAGATCTCCCTGTGCTGGCCTTTTCATGGGACTCCCTTGCTTTGCTAAGATTTATAAATGCCATTTACGGCTGCCTGTGCTTTGTGGACAGGCGCACCAGAGACCCTGCCCGCATCTGTCAGCATTGTCCTTTCCAACAACCTGGCTGGCAGGCTCAGGCTCAGGAGCGGGCGGTGCGCGGGGAGGGGGCGTCCCCCACACAGCCCCCGCCAGGAGGGGTGGGCGGGAGGTGAGTGGGCCTTACCTGGTACATGCTGCACAGCCCCGCCCGGCCAGGGGCGGAGGGCAGCGGACTCCTGCTCGGCTTTAGCCAGGGTACCTGCCAGGGGAATCAGAGTGGGCGGGTTGAGTCCTGAGCAGGCGCCACTGGGCAGCCCACGCCTTCCGCCAAGTCGCCTCTCCCGGACGGCCATGGTGGAGATGGCAGCAGGAGGTAGTGAGGAGAGGTGGCAGGGGACACACAGAACATGGGAGCGAGAAAGGACAGCAGGCGGTGGCTTCCAACGACTCGGGGACAAGAGGCGTGTCAGAAAAACGGAAACAAGATTCAGAAAAAATAATTCCTTCCTTTGGAGTACATTCTGGAACCCTGTACCAAATTATGTGCCTGAATTTTCTTTAAAAATTCACTAGTCAGTAACATTCCTTAGACAGAGCTAAAGAAAGCATCTTTCTATCTGACGTTTAAGAAGATCTTTTGAAGTCTCTAATGAAATGGTTTAATTTTAACATTCAATTTTATTTGTAGAGTCTTTTTCTCCTATGACAATCGTGTTGGCCTCTGTATGCGATTTACAAGTAGAAATACTCCTGTGATGTGGGGTGGGACGTCCTAAGACACTGGGTTATCAAGGGAGGAACTTTTCTAGTTTTCTACAGCATGTAAGGAAGTAATTTCAGGAGTAAAAGAGTGTCCCAAATCTGACTGATCACTTGGATTTACATTTGCTCTTCAGCCTTCCCCGCACTCGCTCATGGAGCCACTACTTAACATTCCTTGACATGAGCTGTGCGTTCTCAACCCCGCCATTCCAATGCCTTCTAGTCAGCACGCACTCCTATTTGAACGTACGTGCCCTCTCCGCTCAGCCAAAAGAAGTGCCTGCTGCTTCGGCACCTGAGGGACTGAGAGCCTGCAAGCCCTGGGAAGTGTCTCCTGACCTGCCCACGGCAAAATGGCTCTAGAGATGGAGCTTTCAGGTGATCGAGTGATCATGATAAGCCTCAATAATCGTCTTGTACTCGCCGTGGATGACAGAGGGTGACAGGTTAATAGTTGGGTCTGGGTGGAAATGAAAGGCCGTTAGGACCGAGGGAGCGCGTGGATGTGGGAAGGCAGGAGGCTGCCCGAGGCAGGTCAGTGGGGCACATGGGCTTAGCTTTCGGTCCATCCTGTCATAGCCCCTCAGCAGGAGGGTCCCCGAGGCAGTCCCTGCTGGGATGAGCCCGGCGTCCCGGGGGGTGGCAGCCTCAGATGGTGGCAAGTGGGCAGGTCAGCATTAGAGACGTGCTTGAAAGGCAAAGAATTTTCTAACTAGCTTTTCACAGCTTAATCCTTTGTCCTTAGCGAGGACCACCACCGTGCTGTCCTCGAGAAGCTCAGGGCTCTGTGTGATGCCCGCTCGCTTCAGCCCCGCTGGGCAGCCGGGCAGCCTTGGGGAGGTGCCCTGGGGTGGCCGGACGCGTGGGTCGCGCGCCAGTGGGACAGGGACCTCCAGCTCCCTCCCCGCTCTGTGCCGTCTGATGGGAAAACCCTCTTCAGTGGAATAACGAGGGAAAGGAGCTGGTGGTAAACTGCGGTGCCCCCCAGCAGGGGCCAAGGAAGACAAAAACGCAAGAGGAGCCTCCTGAGAGAAACTGTCAAGCCCACGTCCATGGGGTTCCGTCGGAAGTGCTCATTTTTCTTTAGTTTTTACTTTTCAGTTTTTTTTACATGGGCAGGCACCAGGAATCAAACCCGTGTCCCTGGCATGGCAGGTGACAGTCTTTTCAGTATTTTTGATGAAGTAGGATGATTTCTGAACAAGAGTGTGGTGATACATATAATAAAACATTCTAAGATAATTCATTAAATCACAGCTTGATAAATAAGTACCATATTGATTTCCAGACAAGCTCTACTATTATTGCTATTTTTAAATTTCTCTAGTGGTGGTATATCCCCCAGATGCCAAGCCAAGTTTTTCACCAACCAGCTAGAATGACCAGTCATAAAATCGCTAATCGCATGAAAGGAAATAAATGATGATGGAGACGAATGCCTTAAAATGAAAATGAGTTCAGAAGGAGGTGAAGGTGAGTCAGGACCAAGGCGCCACCAGCTGGAAACTCTGCGCAGATGCTCGATAGGCTATGCCAAAATTAAGGAAATGGTCTTTGCCTTTGTTTCTAATTCACACACAACCCCAGACTTATCCTCCATCCCCTGACCCCATCCCATCCTTGGGACAAGCCCGAGCATCTGTCATTTCAGAGCCTCTCGTTTTCCTTTTAGACACTCAGTACATGCACTCAGCAGGAGCACCGGGAAGGGATTCATTTCTTCAATGGCTCAGTCACTCAGTAAACAGCTGTGGCGTCTGCTGGGTTCCATCGGTACCAAAGGCAAACACCGACATTTGCAGGACAAACATGCAAAACAGCCAGCGGGACAAGAACAGCTGTCACGGAAAGACGAGAGTCCCGGAACTGAAAACGGAGAGAAAGGAATCCACTCTCTGCGTGTGTAAGAGAAAGTGAGTGAGGCCCCACGGCCACCATGCAGAGGAGGTGGTCCTCAGGTCCTCACACTTACCTGCTGGAGCTGCTGGGAACCGCGCAGGCACGCGACCCCCAGGCGCTGTGTTAGTGCCTGGCGCAAAGGAGAACTGAGGCTGTTACGCAGTCAGAACACCAGTCTCTGGCTGTTCAACTGTTTAATGAGTGCACACAAAGGCAGGGGAATATATGAAGCCAAAGTTCATAAAATCCGATTGTAATACAGTCACCAGGAGGCAATGGCATTGAGTACATCGGCATAATTTACACACGCGCCACCGATACAGAGGATGCAGCGAAAGTGCTGCCAACGCGGCAACCCAGAGTTCTCATTTCACTAACGGCGGACAAGTGGGGCTGTTGACACGGCAGAAGGACACGGTAAATAGCTGGTGGCTGCGCCAGATAAATCTATGACCAATCACTGGTCAGCAAAACGACACTTCAAAAGGAATTCCAAGCAGAGAGCTCAAAGAGCGTTTGGGTGCAGAAAACATACACCCTGCATTGCCAAATTAGGATTTTCTTTACCAGTCCCCCTGGCAGCTGTGCTGCTGCGCGTGGCGGATTCGCTGCCACGGGGGCCACCTGAGGCTCAGCATGGCTCGTGCCCACAAGGGAAAACATGTGGCTGCGATGAGCCAGGGCCACGCACGGGCTCCCGGTCACCGGAGTGCCGTCTGAGACAGGCGCCCACCAGCACGCTTTCTACTGTGTCCTTCGTGTCCCTTCCCCACGGGGTGACAGCACAGAGTTACAAAGCAGGGAATCGTGTTAACAGGGATGAATTACATTACCACGGAACCAAAACATGGTTGATGAAATTAAAATGCAGCGGGAACAAATCAGGAAGGATGATGTTCTGGTTAATTCAGTGGCTGCAGCCCTGGAATTCAGTGACAGACACGGGGCCTGTCCCGTGAGAATCAGGGTCCCAGGTATAGATGTAATACTGAGAGCCAAATTACGGAATGCACAGAATAGCAGGTTATAAATGGAGCTTTTAATGTAAAATAAATAGAGAATAAGCAAAATCATCTTATCAGTCCAGAGGCCAGCATTAAAAAGAACAATCACTATTAAGTAAGAAAACTCTTGAAGAGCCCAGGGACCCGGAAGAGACATTAGCACAGTTGTCCTTGCTGCCTCCTCACGTGTGAACTTCCTAGAAGCTGCATCATTGCATCTGGCTTAGTTACCCAGCAAAACTTTACTCTTCTGGGCTAAGAGGAGAAGGGGGAGTTCCAGACCGAATGCTGCAGAGGCCTTGGCTGCTTTTAGGCCTGAGAACCTTTGGGGTGAGGCTGGGTGCCCGTGTTTGGCACTGGACAAAAGGGCGAGGGGCGGCGGCTGAGCAAGACCCTTTCCTGAGGGCATTTCTACTCTTTACCCCGCGTGCCCACCCCTTTCTCGGGCAGCCTGGCATTCCAGGGCATGGAAACCTGGGCCCTGAGGCCACGGCACAGTGTGTCTTTCTTTTCCCTTACAACAAAGGAGCGTTTCTCTGAGGCCGGCTGGCTGGGGAACATGCCTCCTCTGGGGGAGTGGGGCACCCCCCTGGATGCCCGGTGCCAGCGCTCAGAGGCGCGGGGCGCGGGCGTGGGCAGCCAGGGTTCTGCCCGGCGTGGTGGGGCCCCTTGCGGGGGGAGCAGCAGCCCCTTTAGAGGCCCCCCCAGGGGCCCCGGGGCTGAACCATCTGCTCTAGATGGAGCAGGGAACAGCCGCGTGCCCTGCCTTCGGCAGCTGCGCCCAGGAGGTGACTGCTGTAGATGATTTAGGGCAGTGAGGAAATGGGCTGTCCTGAGGGCCAGCAGCCGGGCCTTTTGAGTCCCTTCTCTGACTGCTTTTGAAGGCAACCCGAAGCTCCCTTCCCAGCACATAAAGGAGGGCACTCCTGATGTAGCAGCCAGGCAAAACAGGACAGAAAGGAAAAACAAAGATAAAAGTAACCTCACAGGGGCCCACAGCAACTAACACGCAGACGTGCAGGGGAGCTGTGGGGCACTGCTGGCGGTGGGGGTGTTACAATTCCACGTCCAGGGCTTCGAAACAAAAGATTCACAACAAAATGGTGGAGTTGAAGCTGTGGCTGAGCCCCGCTGCAGAGCTCCGGGAGGGGCCTCAGGGCAGGAGCCTCCGGGCCATCCTCAAAACAAAGCAATTTCATAATTATACTCATCACTGTTTCCCTCGGCCTCAAGGGACAAGAAGGCTCATTTGAAAATTTCCCATATTCAACATCCGGTTGTGAACAGAATTGATCTTTCAAAAAGTTTTAAACAATTACTTAAAAGCTGTTCTTATTTTTTTTTAACATCCTGTGAAAATGTTTTGGGTGCTCTGAGTGCTTGGCCATCTCTCCTCGGTGAGGTTCACAGAGGAAGATGAGATACTTCTGAGACCGAGGGGGAGGAGAGACCAAAACCAGTACAGGTCCTCCCCCTCTAAGTATGAACTATCCATCATGAGATGGCACCAAGCATTGATATAAACGCTTTCATAATTTTAGTTATTCAGCTTAAACTGTGACCACCCAGATGAGCTTGCTTTACAGCATGGGACATCCAATGGTTTCATCTCTCCTGCACAGCTCACATCCACTTTTTTGTTACTCCCGGGCTGAAGCAGAATAGTGCCAGGGCCCACCCACGCGGGAAAGCCGCCAAGGCCCCGGGCCGTCCACGCACGGCATGGCAGAGGCGCCGGGCCTTCCAGAGGCCAACAGGGCACAACCAGAGACCCGACCTGGAGCAGACCTGCAGGTGGAAAGAGCCACTGCACCATCACCCCAGGCCGCAGATGCGGCTGCCATTGGGCCTGCCGCCCACAATTTCGGGGTTGCCGATGAGCGTGAGAACGCCCGGGGGACTGAAGCCGATCACAGGAGCTCTGTGACACAGCGGGGCCTGGAGTTTTGGCGGTCTGCTCCCTTGGGGGTCAGCCACAGGACCCTCCACCCACAGCCAGCTTTTCAGAAGCCACTTTGGCCACTGGACCACAGCAGGAGCATTTTATTCCAGTCACATGTTTTTATGTACCTGAGACTTGCTTTTACACAACGAAGTGCACAGATTCTAGATTCGCATTAACAGAATGACACGGCAAGGATGCGCTGACGCCCAGACACCCGCCACGCCGAGTCACCAGACACCGGAGGAGCTCCGCTCCGGGCCAGTGTGAACATCAGGGGCTCGATCCCGCGTCCTCCTTTACTCAATGCCGTCATTGTTGCAAAGTGAGTGAGGGCAGCAGTGCTGACCCCGAGGACAAACAGGCCTTGGAAGCCAATGGGGGACCCAACGTGTGGGCGGCAGAAGCGAATCGGCGGAGATAACGAGGCCCGGGGAAGTGCTGGCCTGCAGGGCAGGAGTCCCAGGGTTCCTGACCCCAAGCCATGTCCTGGCTGCTGCCCTCGCGGGGAGGAGGGGGCTGCAAGGAAGGGGGAGAGGTCCAGGCGGCCTCCGGGGGTCTCCAGGGGTCCCCTCGAGTCTCGGCCCGCCCCCAGCTTCTCCCTGGCGGCTCCCTCTAACACAGCGGCCCCGGGCGCCGCTCCTCTGAGCTCACCTTGCCTGAGCCCCTCTTGGGGACGCCCCTGTCGCCGCCAAAGAAGCGCCCGAGCGAGTCGAGGATGCCGGCGTCTCTGTGCCTGGGGAGGAAGCCGTGCCGCGCGTGGTCCACGGTGCTGGCCGTGGCCAGGTACTTTGAGCCGTGCCTCTGCGAGGGTCTTTTCTGAGATGCCATTGCATCCGCGGGCTCGGATGTGGCCGCGCTGTCCTCCGGGATGGTCTGGAGCTCGTCCGACTCCGAGGGCCGGTCTTTGAAGGTGTTGTCCTCCCTGCCCGGGGCGTCGCGGGAGAAGAGGCGGACCAAGTGGGGGCGGCTCCCGGGGTCAGCTGGGCTGGCACCCTGCCAGGCATTCTTGGGGTCCACTGTGCGCCTGGCGTCTGTCACCGCTGCGAGCTTAGATGAGGCCCCATTGTTCCCGCTCACATCTGCCTCTCCTGCAAACAAGGACGGGGTGTGAATGCAGGCCTGTGCCAAGCCGCCTGGGCACAATGGCGCTTTCTCCAGCTTCCTGAGCTAGTGGCCCCTTGCACCGTCCAGAGTCCCGGACAGCAGCCATAACGCTGCCGGACAGCCCCAAACTGTCTTGGAGAAACCAGCCTGGGCCCCGTGCCCTCCTCGAGAGGAAGCCCTGGGAAAGGGGGCTCCATTTCTCAAGATTTGCCCCCCACCCCAACCCCAACCAAAGTCCCGGCCAGAGCCAACTGCAGGCGCCCTCCAGACCAGGACCTGCCTTTGGGAAGCCCCCCAGGCCGGCATTCTTAGGGGCGCTTATCAGCTGAAAGTCCTGGCGCACGCTGTAAACCTGCCCAGAACATGTATTTGAAAGGTTTTTGGAAGTTTTTAAAGAGTTCTGGGTAAAAATGGAACTGCCCACATCTTTTTTGTGATTTATGCCTTAGAGGAATGGGGAATTTAGAATTCTTGAGTTTCCAGATTCCACAATTCTCATCAGAGAATTGCTTATTCAGGACATTTTGATCCTGCTTCTCCTCTGCAAGGAGCAACAGTTAGAGAATATGAAGTGGGAATGGGGTATTGCATGCTCTATACCACCTGTCTCATAGCTTTCACACGCAAAAAATAACATTTCTCTAAAAAATGGCAAAAATCCATTCGACTCTGAAGTTGTGGCAAGTTAGTTTTAAATGAATGCCATTTAGTTGGTTTCCTCCCCAAACTCTATCACTTACTTATGTAAAATGGAGTCACCACCCATCCATCACCCACCCACCCACAGCCCATCCCTCCACGGACCCACCCACCACCACCCATCCATCCATCAACCCACCTACCCAGAGAGTATTTATCGAGCACCTAGTATGTGCAGGGCCCTGTGCGAGGTGCTTGGGTCTCAGTGATGATGGGAGGTGGTTCCTGACCTCAGGAAGCTTACCTTCTAGCGGGGGAATCCGCTGAAACAGGAGACAGATTGGGTCATGATCTGAAGAAGGTAAAGCAGGGTAGGGGGTTCCAGAAAGGCCCTAGAGGAGCCGACGCCTGAAGGAAACGAGAGTCGGGGCCACCTGAGCCACCTGCAGACTCGGGGGGCAGGCATTGGAGGACACTGAGGGCCAGGTGCTGGGCAGGAATGAGCTTGGGGGTTCGCAGAGGAGCAGCACAAGACCATCTGCCTGGAGCAAAGGGCGTCCAGGGAGAGAAGTGGGAGCCTTGGGCAGGAGGCCACAGTGGGGTCTAAGGGGCCGGAGCCGCGGGACGGGTGGCTGAGAGCACATGCAGGGGGGGCCAGCTCAGGAAGGCTCCAGAGGGGAAGTGGGCTTGACCGGGAGAGCAGGAGAGGGCCGAGGAGCACAGGGTCCTGGCACACAAAGGCCCGGCCAGTGTGCTGCCCGAGGGCTCTGGGAAAAGGGGCACAGTGGGACGCCTGGGCTTCATCCCTAGCAGCTGCAGAAGGACAGC
This sequence comes from Myrmecophaga tridactyla, assembly GCA_004026745.1. Lineage (NCBI taxonomy): Eukaryota > Metazoa > Chordata > Mammalia > Pilosa > Myrmecophagidae > Myrmecophaga > Myrmecophaga tridactyla. The sequence continues at coordinate 41,186 of PVIY010021104.1, forward strand.
GGGGAGGCCACAGCTGGGGGCCTGCCTTTGGGAGCCCCTGCCATACATACAGGCCCTCATGCACAGGGTGCTGGCTGGGTGTGAGTGTGGACAGGGCTGGAGTGCCTGGGTGCCGACCAGGCTGTGGGGTGACGCCGGCCAACACCCCCTAAAGTAGGGAAGAGGAGACAGGCAGTAAACCAGCCGGCAGCCCTCAGAAGCGGGGTGATGGGGCAAAGGGGTGTGGGGTGAGCAGTGGAGGTGGGGGGTTTCGGTGTTTCCTCCAAGACGGTTTCAGGAACCGGCAGCGTCTCCTCACACTCCGAGGGCATCTTTTATTTGGACCGAGAAGCCCCGTGAGTCAGAGATGTTGGGTTTTTCACCTCAGTGTGGGGAAGGATCTGGCGCCCCCGGGAAGCATCCGCCACCCCTCGCACCTGCTAACTCTCGGCGCTGGTGGGTGGGGGGTGGAGCTGAGCGCGGGCCTGGGGCGGTTATTCCTTTGGGCAGGCGGCACGGCTCGCACGGGGAGGTCAAGGACCCCTCCCTCCAAACCCTCATCCACACGCATTTGCACACACGTGTGCACTCTCGCGGGGCACAATCACAACTGCAACCCAGACCTTCTGCTTCCTAATCATCAATTCCTGCAAAAACCTTGAAAAAACCTAGAACCTTTTAAATCGTCTCTTGGCATGGCTAGAGATGTTGCTAAGCTCCGAGGACAGGCTGCTCACAGCCCAGACTGCTGAGCTTGGCTGACGCTGCAAACAAACTGGCACACGAGAGAGTAAACAACCACTGGGACTCTGAATCTAATGTAGTTCCTTTCTTTATTTCTGAATGTTTTTCTCAAGGTCTCTTTGGCCAATAAAATGATCTGCCTTTTCTCACCTTTTTTTTTTTTCCCTGAGCACAAAAAAGTAATATGGGTACCCATAGAATGGGGAAAAATATTTGGAAATTATATATCCAAGAATATTCAGAATATATTTTTAAAAACTACTGCAACTAATCAACAAAAAGCAAACCCAATAAAGAAATGGGCAAAAGAGTTGAATAGACATTTCTTCAAAGAAGAAAAACAAATGGCCAATAAGCACATGAAAAGGTGCTCCACATCATCAGTCATTAGGGAAATGCAAATCAAAACCAAACTAAATATCGCTTCACCCCGGCTAGGATGGCTCTTACCAAAAAAAAAAAGAAAAAGAAAATTACGAGTGTTGACAGTGGTATGTAGAAATTGGCACCCTGCTGCCTTGGTGGTGGGAATATAAAATGGTTCAGAGTCTCCTCAAGAAGTGAAACGTGGACTCACCGTCTGACTGGGCCATTCCGCTCCGAGGTGTCCACCCCAAAGAATGGAAACCAGGGACGCAAGCCTGTCTGTGCCCCGAGGCGCACAGCAGCAGTCTGCACAGGGGCCAAGCATGGCAACAGCCCAAGTGCCCATCGCAGGGGAGGGGTCAGCCAGCGTGAACCTCGCACAGATGCATGTCCCTCAGCTATCAGGGGCGCCCAGGACCCGGCTTTCTAACATGCCTGGGGCTGCCTTCACCACGTCCACTCTCCTCCTGGGGAAGGGACGCCGCCATCCATGCGCCACCCTCCATCTTCCCGGGCGCCCGGCCCCTGTCCCTGCCCCCTAACCACCTGGGGTGCTCGGGGCTTGGGGTCCCGCCTGGGCCTTTGGAAGGAGAGGGCCCCGGGCGTCTCTCCAGAAATCGCCCCAAGGCAGGGATGGGAGGGACCCGAGGGCCTGGCCTGGAGCCTGACAATGGGCAGAGCAGCTCCTGGACCGAGGCCATGGTGCAGGGTTGCTCAGGGAGGCAGGGGCATGGGGGCCAGTGGGTGCGCAGGGGTTGGGGGCACACAGGGGGGCAGGGG